>JAXGGA010002365.1:10000-124261 GCA_038373865.1 Uloborus plumipes | reverse complement strand
ATATACATACCTTCTCGATTTAATTCTCCCCCCTCATAATATAAAAATTTAATTTATCAAAAAAATGATGATAATAATATGGAAATGAACACTTTACTCCAACTGAAAATAACAGAGATAATTACATTCAGCTGCTCAACTGTTTCTGAGCAGCCTTTAGTTAGTTTCTTATTTCCTGTCGTTATCAATGCTGTCCCTGCCTCAATATCAGTCATGGATTTTCGTTTGAGTCCTAATTTTAACGTGTTGTTTCCTTCATTTATCGTTGCTTGAGCAGAATTAATGATATCTTTCAATCCTTGAAGTTTGTTTCTCGAATTTTTTGTTACATCATTCACACATTTTTTTTTGTTTTCTTTTTTCCACTTTTTCCTTCTCTTTTTTCAGCTTGTATTTTGAATTTACTGTTTTGTAATATTGCATCATTTCTTTACTTACGTCGACTTTCTCAGCAGAGTGTTTAACGGTGTCTTTAATGATTCTCAGTCCAACTATAGTGTCCACTCTCCAAACTAATATTCGGCTTGTCACTGGTTACAATTTTTTTATTTATAGAAAAGCCTCTTTCGACAGAAGCTTGAAATGAGAAAAGGTTAGAGCTGCTTTAATCAGTGTGGATAAGTTTGGGTAGCGAATATATTCATTTTTGTCCTTCATGTTGAAAACGAAAGTTCAGTACTTGTCAATAGGGTTATCTGCTATATTCTCAGGAATATCTTCATCATTGAAGTACATGTGCCACTCATCAGTTACTTTATCGATGTTATTTTCAGGTATCACCTGAGGTAACACATTACGCAGCTTTCTGATTACTGGCAATGTATGATCATTTGTTTATTTTCTAACTATAAGATGCAACACTTGCAAAGAGTATAACAACTGATTTTGTAAAGGTAGCTTTTTAGCAAGATGGTCAAAAACCGCAACATAAAAGTGTTTGGCATTGAGGAGAAATACATCTTTTGCTTTACTTTCAATTGCACGCCACGCTTTTCGAGCACTGTTTCCCACATTAACTGATTTTAAGGGAACACAATCTGTTACTGGATCTACATCGAGCAATTTTTCCCCAGTTTTCCCTTTGAGAGCTTCTTCTTTGATGAAGCACCGCATAATTAACAATAACAGCTCACGCAACTCGCCATGCAAAAGGTGTATTAGTGTCTTCTTTTGCTGAAGAAACTTCAGTATATCCTCAAATAATAACCCAACGCTAATCATAAAATGCAAGTAGGATTGCAGTAAGGGGTCTTTCAAAACCTTCCTCATACTTGTGTATCTATCATGTTTTACTAAAGACATTTTCTGCTGCGGGAGATCTATAAGAAAGTACTCTTTTAAAGCTGGCAACAGCTCAAGCATGCGTTCACATACAGCAACTACAGAAAGCCACTGGTTACTCACAAACCTTAACACTTTGGAATATTCACAATCAAAACTATCCATTTGTTTTTGCAAATCTTCCTTCCTTGAAGGAAATACGGCAAACTAAACATGAATATTTTTCAAAAAATCAATAATATTTGCAAAATCTTCTATTAGAAATCCTTTTCCAAAAGCATTATGAATAATGTGCAAATTGCACGTTCCCACATTCACTATTCCAGTTTTTCTCAAAGTTCTCACTTCCTTTTCCATCAACTGAAAACACTGTTCTGTTCACGTTTGGTCCATCAGATCCAAGCATTATTGGGCGTTTAAAACTAAATTCAGCGTCAAACTAATTTCTCTAGCTTATAGTACATTTTGAATGGCAGCGAATATAGTTAGCACTGTGGCATGCCCCAGCAATTCGGTACCAAGGTATCTTTCAGCTATTTCTTTATCTCTAGTACTCCAAAATCTGATGTACACATCTAGCTGCTTTAAATTTTGGTCATTTAAAGTTTCATCAAACATGATGGTGTAGTAAGGATTTCCTTTCATGAATTCATTGGTGATGAGCTTTAAAAAATATGGGGCAAGTCCATGGGATATAGAATAAGAAACTTTAGTTCAGGATAAAGACATCCCAGAGCATATTTTTGATCCTGGAAAAATGGTTGACACATTTTTAACTACATTGTTTGGCATAAAAGAGTAATTATTTAATGCTGCATGAATTATCCAAATTATTTCTGATTTGGAGAGTAAATCATCAGGATTGAGAGTCCATGGTACTTTAGTGGCTGTAGATGTAGACAGGGTTGGCAAGTTTTTGACAGTCGGAGGTTTTATCCGGTTTTAACCATGGTTTTTACCGTCATGTCAAAAACCCCTTTTTGACATGGTTTTTGACATAATTGTCAAAAACCTAAATTTCTGTTCAAAACATGTTTAAATTTGATATTGATAATCAAAATACATTTTAAAATGAATTTTACAATTTCTGATTTCAAACACTGAAGTAAACTTTTGGAGTTTTAGGTTATTAAAATAAAGTGTAATAAGCAATCCTAAACATAATTGAAGGGCTCGGGAGTAAATAATGGTAACTAGCATTTAAAAAAATCAAACATATGGCTTTTGAATGTGACTTTATTGCTGCGAGAAATTACTGTAACAGGTTTTTTTATTTTAAAAATGAAGTGGGTACAATAATTAAGTGCTGTGTGTCTTGGGTATACTTAATAAATTTTTACAAGTGATTTTTTAAAATTTTAATTTGAAATGGTCTGATTTTTTGAATTTGTCAGATACCATTATTTACTCCCGAGCCCCCCCAGATTTGTACACTGAGTACTAATTAATTTAAGTTTGCTTTTACTCAAAAGAAAAAAAAATCACTTTAAATTCTGATCCAAAGATTTTTAGATTGATAAAATAGCTAATTAATAGTTATTAAAACATTTAAACAAAACTACTTTAAAAACTGGATTTAACTTTTTTCATGACATAACAAGTTAATTTAAAAGAATGTGAATTGATTTTCATTAAATTTATTAATTTAATTTTTATTAAACTTGATTGATAAGATAACTAATTGAATTATTAAAACAATTAAACAAAACTGCTCTAAAATTTGGATTTAAATTTTAATATTTGTAACTATTTTTCACTCCATAACAAGTTAATTTAAAAGAATGAATTAATTTTCATTAAATTTATTAATTTAATTTTTATTAAACTTGACTGATAAGATAACAGATAACTAATTGATAGTTTTTAGACATTTAAACAAAACTTCTTTAAAAACTGGATTTAAGTTTTAATATTTAACTTTTTTCACGCCATAACAAGTTAATTTAAAAGAATGAATTAATTTTCATTAAATTTATTAATTTAATTTTTATTAAACTTGATTGATAAGATAACTAATTGACCGTTTTATAAACATTTAAACAAAACTACTTTAAAAGCTGGATTTAAGTTCTTTTTTAACTTTTTTCAAGGCAAAACAAGTTAAATGAGAAATACTTTTCATTAAATTTATTAATTTAATGTTTATTAAACTTGATTGATAAGATGTATAAATTTTTATTTAATATTTTTCAGGATGAGAAACCTTATATGTTTATAAAAAATCTCAATAACCACTGTACTTGAGTTTTAGACAATTTTTTTGACAGGTTTTTGACGTTTTCGACGTTTTTGACAGGTTTTCGACATGTCATGTCAGAAACTGCTTTTTGACGTCAAAAACCCAACCCTGGATGTAGATGCTCCACAACTTAAACTCATACCTTTGCCCTCAGCAAACACAAAAAATATGCTTGGGACGTGTCCTGCTTTGCAAGATTTAGCTTTTTGTGATTTGAGGAACATGAGTGCTGTAGTAGTTGAGCTTTTCCCCTGATTACAATTTGTACGGTAACTCTGCACAGAGAACTGTAAGCAGAATATTCATCTTTTCCCTTGATGCACCATTCGTTAACTATTGCTCCAACGTTATCTTTCAAATCCAACCAATCCTCACGAAATCGAGTCAGACGCCTTGGCATGTTTCAAAAATAAAGTGACGTAAGAAAAACAAATAACTAGCAACAAATTTTAAATAAATTGAAAAAAAAAAACTGCCAACACTTTCACTAAGAGAATGATGAAGATCATTTGTTTACGCGCAACAACGTGAAATACAAAAACAGAAACCCCTAACGTTGCCAACGCTTGACGAACAAATTCTTTGAACTGCTTTGAAAAGCGTAATCATCCGGACCGGTTTCTTTGACGTCACAACAGGGTTGCAAAAAACCCGGGTTTTTTTTCAAAAAACCCAACCCGGGCGGGTTTTATTGGGTTTTTTTAGATTTATTGTTTCTTTTGCTTGTTAAAAAAGGAAAAGGTGGGGGTGGGGGGATTTCTATGTTTAAAAAAGAATTAATTCAGAATGCTGATTTTTATTTTTGTCTTAATTAATTTAATATGCAATTAATTTTCATATGTAAATAAATCATCATAAAAGACAAAGTAACAAATAGCATTTGAAAATTACTTTAAAGGATTAGTTTACTTTTTTATTATGCCACCACCACCCAAGTTACATCATAAATAAATGTAAAAAAAAAAATAATGAAATGTAACGATATTTAGCAATAATTTGTGCTCAATTCTCTTAGTTATTAGGATGAAGATGTAACATTTTAAAATGTATTTTGTAACATTATCTTCTTTTCCCGTAATATTACTCAAGGCCATTGCCAACTGTAAACAAAACAAACAAAACAATTGTTAGCATCGGCAGAAAAGAAATTGCCTTAGTGTTTTACATATACATTTCATGGGTAGACGTATAAGTTTCAATAGGTAGGGTAACTTTTTTAAATGCAATGGATATAAAATCTAATATAAAAATGCTGAATATGAAATTAACCTCACTAATTTTAAAAAACCCAATAAAACCCATTTTTGTGCGGGTTTTATTGGGTTTTTTAAAGTGGGTTTTACCCAAAAAAACCCGGGTGGTTTTTTTTGGGTACGTGGGTTTTTTGCAACCCTGCGTCACAAGAGCAACTCCGTGCTTTGCCAACCTTAAACGCCATAGGAGGAAAGAAAAGGTGTTCAACTGCAGTGGGAAGAAGAGGAGAGCTGGCGCTAGCATCGAGCACGCACAAACATCACCCTCTCACACTGAGTCACACTTTCGACACATTTGGGAAGGAAAACATGCAGAATAGACAGTAGAGACTAGGGCTGCGACGATCGATGTTTCGGAAAAATCGATGTTTTTGTTAAAACATCGATGTTTTGGGGTCGATGTTTTTTCATTTTGAATTAAAAATGTAGTAAAATTTCTCACAGAGAAGTGACATCGATGGAAAAACATAATCTCAAAAAAAAAAAAAACATTGACATTAAAAAATAGACCCAACAGCATTCAATTTCAGAAACATCATCACCAATGTCCTGACCCTAATACATACGATATGCACCCAGAATTAATGTCTGACAAAAAAAGTGCAGGAGCGCCTTATTCATCATTTATTGAATCTCATTTTCACACGCAAATAGTATGAATTCCCGTCAAACATGCAAAAATTCGTCTATATTTGAAAAGTGCTACAGTTGAGCTCCTATGATCTACCATGTGAATTAAGCTCATTTATGTATTAAATAATTAAATCCATAATGTCTGGCATAGAAAAAGAAAGAAAAGTAAATCTGCTGCTGCCGGTGAGTCTGGAATTTCCCAATACTATACCTCTTTAACTGCATTTAAAATAAACAGAGGGATTTTTTCCTGACATATCATAAACATTAACGGCGACAGGAAAACCTTCTCTGGCCTGTTTTGTTTGTTTTTTGCAGTTGACCTTCAAAATGCGATGTTGTACATAATTTCACTCATAGGTAAATTCACATTTCTAGCTCCTAATAATAATTGTTCATTGTTTGAACAAAAATTGTGTCTCATATAATCAAAATAATTCTTCCTCATCAGTGAAGTGACGGTAAATGCTATGATACATTTTTTCTTGGATTCATTTTTGAGGTAGATTAATTTTCAATGTTATTCAAATAGAAAATATTTCCTTTTTCTATAACTAGTTTGTCTTTGCATGTTTTATTATCAGTTTTTATGCCATTCAAGGGTCAAATCAATACCAGGGTTGGCAAGGTTTTGGACAGAACGGTAAAAACCACGGTTTAAACCGTCCTGTCCAAAACCCATGTGTCCAAAACTGTCCTAAACTAAATTTTTAGTACAATTTTATATTTTGAACAAATATCAAAAGCACAAAATTATACTTGAAGTTAAGACTTTATTTAATGTAAACCTTTAAATATGTATACATAAAAACATGTATAAGATTTTTAGCGGATACTAATCTAGCTACTTAGAAGTTAGTGTTATTCTTCATTAAAAAATTGATTAGTTCTCATAAGTTTATATTATTTTATTTTTAATACTAGCTAAACTTCTTTTAAATATAGATGCAAATGAGGGTGTTCAAAAGGTACAATAATCGACTTAAATGCAAAAAATCAGTTTTGCAACTAATTATAAAGATACACAACATTTGAGAATGTTACAGCGACATTTACTGAATATTTAATTATTTCACAAAATATTAGGAATAAATTTAAAAGTAGTACAATTCAAAAAAAAATATGTATATACATATGTACACATTAGTAATCTGGTTCAATTGGTCCTCTTAACATACGATAGCACATGACCAGTGTCTCGGGTGTGTCTTGGGTATATTTAATTATATTTTTACAAGTGATTTTTGTTTCTTTAATTTGAAACAATACGTCTTTTCGAGTTTGTCAGATACCACTATTTACGCCCGAGCTCTTCATATATATATTGGTAGAAACAAAATACACAGTATTAAAAACAAAAATCAAAAATAGAAAACTTCTTGAGTAGTGAAAAATATTTTATCATCAGTTTATAATGACCTTCAATCTAAGGTTAAAAAAATAATTTGAACATCACTGAAAACATCATTGTAAAGAAACCACAAAAGACTTCAGTTTTACACATTTTGAGTTACAAATGGAGCTGAAATTATCTGCTTCAAGAGTGTTTTTTGACAGTATGTACTATCAATTCCTATTTTATGAAGTTTTTATGCAGTGGAGTTATGAGCAAATTGTTCATTTTTTAACGTATATTAAAATTACTAATATAATTAAATATTGTCAAATTTTAATTAATTACAACTAATTAACACTAAGAAACTAAGATGTATGCATTATCAATATTACAGCTAATAGAAATTAGTCAGCTTAAAACCCTTTTGCCATGCTTTAGACACTTTCGGACAGTAAAACCCACCTGTCCTGTCCAAAACCAGTTTTGGACGTCCAAAACCCCAACCCTGATCAATACATGTTGTGAAATTATTCCTTTTCATTTGTATAAAGGACTCAAAATTCAGTATTTTCAATATATTCGTCAAGTACTTATTCTTTGGTGTTGCTTAAATTAATCAATATATATATTTATAAAATTTATTACTGGCTTAACTTTGACATTTTTGAAATAATAGTTTTATTTAACGTATTGACACAATGCCAAAAGAATTCCCTGACCCTCTTGAAAACATTTGTTAAAGATTTTCGTGTGTGTGTAGTATAGTATATTAAAAAATGTACGCTATACAATTGTAAAAAGATCAATGTTTTAAAACATCGATATTTGAGAATATCGATGTTTCTTGGTCGATGTATCAATACCATCGATGCTATAATTTCTAAAATCGATGTTTTGTAAACATCGATGTTTTGCCTTCGATGCACCCCTAGTAGAGGCCAATGGCAACAATGGATTATCGTAAATACGGTTTTTGACCTTTTATGAAAAATATAGGATTTATAGGAAATACAGGACGACTTTGAATCCTGAAAAAAGGAAAACTATTTTGATAAAAGCTGGCTTTTAAAATAAAAACAGGTTTCTTCAGTTAGAAAAATATGATAAAAGTGCATTTATTCAAAGACTGAACCAAATGATTGATAAAGACAGCAGACTCATGTGGTCTTTTAAATACTTTGATTAAAATTAATTTTTAAACAACCATTAAACCAAACTAAAATCCTGATGAAACACAACATTTTTTTTTCTTTTTTTTTGCTTTCATACTATGCAAAGTTTTTTAAAAGGTACCTTATTTTTAGTCTTGTTTAATGGAATTATTGATATAATAAGTGATTGCATTAATGATATAAATTTTGTTTCAATTAAAATAAAAAGAAATATTGAAAAAAAAAGTCTGCTTTTTCAAATCAAAGCTGGATTTTTTAAACAGGTTTAAAAAAATAAAAAAAAGAGTGACAATTTTTGCCCAGCTCAAATGGGACTACCCTAGAAGGTCCTTCACGTTTGTAACCGATTTCAGAGCAGCTTTTATACTATAATCTGCAATATGAGTTTTACGAATTTTTCGAAGAAAAAAAACTCCACAAATATACAAATTCAAATCAACTGCTATCTTTTCAAAATTTATGTATATGGGCGATTCTCTGTAAACTGGTAATTGGCTGTCCGGACCAAGTATTTTAAAAATAATAAAGTGTAATTAAGTAATTATCGCTCTTAATACAAGAAAAGCATTAATACTTTGTGGGCCAATTGTATTTGGAGCGATAACAATTTAATTTTTTTTTCTAGAAATTATCTAAGCACCAAAAACACAGTCCCCTGGCTGTCCGAATCCCATAGTTTAACTGTTAAAGATAGTATTTCAAAAAACCTATTAACACTACATAAATTTGGCAATTAATATCTAAAAATAGAATAATG
This sequence comes from Uloborus plumipes, assembly GCA_038373865.1. Lineage (NCBI taxonomy): Eukaryota > Metazoa > Arthropoda > Arachnida > Araneae > Uloboridae > Uloborus > Uloborus plumipes. The sequence continues at coordinate 115,590 of JAXGGA010002365.1, read as the reverse complement.
AAGCTATATTTTTCTTATGAAATAAAGTATAATTACGTATTTCTAAAACTTAAAATTGTCAAGTAAATTCTGTCCAGAGTTTTTTCGAACAGTCCCCTGCAACAAATTCAAAGCTGTAATACGAAAAATCTATAACTTTTGCAAATTCTTTTTGGCATGAAGTTTAAAGTAATCAGTGTGAATTTGACGAAATCGCCGTGAACGGTGTTGAAACGCCACTTTGTTTAGTTCGAGAGCCACATTTGTGCTGAAAGTATGCATCGTGATCGTTGCGAAAACAGTCCTCTGGGAAGTGATTTTATTAATGGCAATTAGTTTAAATATGAAACATATTAGTTATTATGTCCACGATTTCTGCCTAAATTTATAGGTAGTCTTGAAACTAATTATGTTCCAATAGTTTTGCAGATATTACGCTACAAAGGGCAAAAATACAGCTACCTAGCACAGTCCCCTGCCTAGTTATACTAGGCAGGGGAGTAACCCCCTATCATGATTTATCAGAAAAACATAAACTTCAATTGGCCCTCTTTCAAACCAAAGTAATAGATTCATTTTCTGAGCAATAGTATTATAATTATACGAACATTTCAAAAAACCATGAGAACCATGATTTCGAGTGAAGAATGACGAGTTTACAGAGAATCGCCCATATCTCACTGCAGATATTTATGCTAAAAATCATCTACACAAGTTTGCTGCGAAAACTTTATGAACAAAGTAATACCACGAAATAAGTCTGCAAATTATATTTCAGAATCCATGATTTTCGCGATGATTTCTCGTTAAATGTGACGGAAAGTAAATAATTAAAATGGCGTTCCTTCTTTTGATCGAAATGAAGACAAACGAGGCGAGAGAAACATCATAAGTTACCTTTCTAAAAGTTCTTGTGATTCTTACTCAAGAAAACTTCTTTCTTTGAAGAAAAAATAATTACAAAACTGTATTTATGGAATTGGTACTTGAATGCTTTGGCCAGAAAGAACAGAATGTTTTTAAACTGAAGCAAAGTATACTACAGTATATTAAGTAATCGGAGTTGAAAAAAGGAGAAGAGGTTTCCTCAAAACGTCTCTCCTCTTTGACTTAAACTAGATGTTTCCTCCTTTTCATCACTCGCTTTTTTAGTCATCTCTCTTGTTTACCTACAACCGTCAAAAGATGAGAGTTCTTTTACAAAAGGCATCCATAGCAACGCCAGCGAGGCATCGCTGGCACTGAGGTAGAGAGTTTGCTGTCAACAGCCGGGAGAGTGGGTTCGAGTCCCGCCTAGCTCATGGGTGTTCTGACTTCATCTCATGTATTGTAAGTCGTTCATGTGTAACGTCCTGTGAATAAAAATCATATCGTTGTGGATTATTGGAGGTATAAGCTTCTCCTAGAGAGAATAGCAGAGACCTCAATAGATGTGATACAAATACAAATACAAACGCCAGTCGTTTGTAGCGTGGAACCCAAAATTAATTTTGAGACTTCGATCTTGTTGTTTGACATCATATGACTTTGATATAAATGCTGCTTTTCAAAACTGCGCTTGAGAAACTTTGTCTTCACTCTAGTTTCCTGAAGTAATGAATAAATTGCCTGATACTCTACCTAGGAATAACATTTGTTTTGCAAGCGACAAGATCCAAATTCAAGTCACGAACTAAAAAGTGGAAATCCACATTCAAGCTAAGAACGAAAAGTGTCTCAAACTTTTAAGTTGTTCTGCATCTTTACTTAATGATCAAGACAAGTACGTTTTAACTTTGACATTACATTTTCTTCTATTTAGAGCTGCGAATTCTAAATACGGTACATTTCCCTAGAAGAACCAGCTGAATCAGAGCCAGTTATTCCCAGGCCCTGATTATGGCTCAGGGCAGCTAGGGATGGAACTGGGCCTCATCTTCCTAAGGGGCCCCTAATTTTCTAAAAACTGATGCATATCATTAAAGAATTGCATATTTTTAAGAAAAAATAATGATTCATAAATTGAAAAATAAAAACAATCTCTTTTGATACTTTTTTATTTTTTTTTATCTTATTTAGTTCATTTTATTAAAGAAATCTTTTTGATTTCTTTTACGAGAATTAGCTAGGGGCTAGACATAATGCATACAGTGCAGCTGCATAGCGCATGCAAAGTTACAAACAATGATCTCCAATAAAGACTTGTATCGCCACTGAAAAAGTTAAAAGATTTTTTTTTTTGACGTAAAAAGGCAGAATATAGAATGGGGCCTCTAAAGAATATTCGGCTTAGGCCTCACTTTTAGTTAGTCGGGCGCTAGGTATTCCGGTGCTAAACTGAAAAAATGAATGAAAAGAAAATCAGATTTTGAAAATGTACTTTTAAATATGATCTTGTCTAGCATTAAATTTCATTCAACATTCTTCAATCCTTACACTTCCAATAACTTTACACTCCATTTATCAAGGGAGTGATTTTTTCAAAAAAGGTTATGCATGTCATTAGGAGGAATGTTTGAAACACTTAGTCGCCCCAATTTTCCTGGAAGTTGGAAGTTCCACGCAGAGGCGTAGCAAGGGGTGGGCGAATCGGATTTTTTGGAATTTTTTCTCCATGCAAACTTTGTTCCGAGACAAAATTTTACAAAGCAATCCCGAATCATACAATTCAAAACACTATTTTTCCTCGTAAATAAATAAATAAAAAATGAAGGGGCCTCGTTTCGAACTTTTGTCTGATCCAAGTTTTCCCGAACTTTCGGCAAGCACGCCTATTCGGTGCCCGCAGTTTTGGCCGAATCATATCCACGGAAAAAAAAAAACATTTTTTTGTTTGATATTGTATAATCTCTCTTCTGCATTTATTACAGTAAATGTGCAACCAAGTAGTGGTGGTCTAATGGTAAGTAGACTTTGCAGCCAGGTGGGGTCCCATGCCGGCATAGCTAATAGCCATAGGGCCTCGAAGCGACTAGAATCTAGAACACAACTGCATTGGTTTTAGATATTACCACTGTAACTAAGTGAACGAGTTTTTTTTTTTTTACACCCAGAGCTTGAGTTATCAATAGGCCCATAAAGATCGGTTTGGGGCCCCCCAAACTGAACCAAGGGGGCTATGTCTCACCATTTTTTTTTTAAGGACGATGCCACAGAGCCCCAAAATTAGACAAGAATCTAAAACACGAATACATGGGTTTTAGAAATTACCCACTAACTAAACGAACCATTTTTTTTTTTTACATCCATTGCCCGATTTACCAAAAGACCTGTCTTACAGGGCCTGAAAACTGACTAGGCTGTGGAATAAGGACCCCACATTTTTTACTAGGAACCCTAAATAGTTAAAATTGTTTTAGTGTAAGTTTCTTCATAGTGTAAGTTTTCACTATACGTTACATTTATTTCGCGGTGTTACATTTAAGCTGAAGTAATACAGGTTAAAATGGCGAGAAAATGTATTAATAACTATACTCTGAGGCCAATTAACTGAAGAAAACATCTTCCAACCTTCCTAATCAATCCTTCCTAATGAAGTCACTATAGTTAGACATAGGCAATCAATAAAAGGAAACATAACCAAAGGGTTTTTATAAAGAACTTTTCCTCGCTAAAATGCGGCTTATGGGTTCCACGTGTACCTAGAGATAGAGTATTCTCCTCGTAAGCAAGTTGTTGCGGGTTCGAGTCTCACCTTGCCCATGGATGTTATTTCATCCTCTCCGTGCCGTAAATCTGTCCTGTGTTTGTCAGGAGGCAAAACGCGTAGTACGGCAGTCCTCATGTATGTATGTATATTAGGCCGTGGTAGCCCGATCGGTAAGGCAACAGACTCGTGACCGGAGGGACTCGAGTTCGATCCCAGCCGATCAAAGATCCACCGTCTTGACTAATGGTGGCTTGGGGACGTTAAAAATTTCGTTGTCACAAAGTCCTCCAAGTGAAACGATACCTCTGGGGATGCTGGGCCAAGGGTTTGCTCGACCCTTGGTTCTGGTTCAAAAATAACAGAGCGCTCTTCAGGGCCCTATCCCGGTTAAACCACGAGTTGTGGTAGGTACGGGGGGCCCTGGAGAGTGTGAAGTGAAGTCCTCATGTATGTATGTATATTGGCGTGGTCGTAGCCAGGACTCACTTTAGGGGGGGGGGTAGCAAGCTGTGGTATCCCAGTTGGAGGTCATGGGAGGTCATTGTGACCTCTCAAAAAGTCCAATTTTCTTAAGAATTCTCGCAGGTAATTTCGCCACATTTACCTTAATTCTCGGAGGTCACTGTGACCTCCCAAAAAGTTCATTTTCTCCAGAGCAAAAGACAAGTGCCGCTCTTGTCATTTGACTCCGTACAAAACTAATCCTTTTCGTGTTAAATGGCCAGACTTTATTTTAACACATTGCATTTTTGTTGCAAATATTTTTTATTCACTTGCATAAGCCCAAGCATAGCAATTCGTTTCACAAAGCAGACCTGCCATTTTGAAGCCCTTTTTGATGATCCTAGATGCTTAGGATTTGGATATTGGACGCTGAAAATTTGTATTTGTTAGTTTCAACGATATGTTTTTGCCTCTATAAAATTTCATCCAAATCGGAGGTGGTCGGAGTCGGAGTCGACATGTTTTTCAGCGACTTCGACTCCTTTGGTCCAAAATCAGTCCGACTCCGACTCTTCGACTCCGACTCCGCAGCCCTGGCCACGAGTTGTGGTAGATACGGGGGACCCTGGAGGGTGTGAAGTTTTATGTATGTGTTGTTGAAGCTGATGGCTTCTGGAAAAAAAAATGCGACTTATAGTTGCTTTGCTAAAAATGCGCTGCACAACCGATAACTTTGGGAATTTTTATCAGCGAACAAAATTTTTTGAGCTCAAAACTTCAGAATGTTCACTTCTCTTGACCAACTTCTACATTTTAAAAAATGAAGGAAATAAAAAAATATCACTGCCAAATTTTCTCTTATTCGTTTGAATTTTTAAAAAATGGCTCTTTAATACAAATACGTGAAGTTTAGTTTTTACACACAATAATTGAATTTAAGATGGAATTATTCTCAAAATGGGGGAGGGTGGGACAAGGGGCCTCCCAAAATTTATTCGCCCACTCTTAATTTTGTTCTTGTTAAGCCAATGGTTCCACGATACAATTATACCTTCTACACGCATGAATCAGTGGCTACTTAGTACCGTATAGTATATTCTGTAGTTTGGGGGGTAAGGGGCGCTTTTCCTTTCGTAAAAGAATGAAATTGATTTGTCTACATCCAATATAAATTTTTCTTCGTAGCCAAAGACGAAAGTGGTCGGAAAAATACATTTTGAAGGAAGAACAGCAACAGAAGGGGTTTATTTCTACTCAAGGAAAGTTAAACATTTAATTTTCTTTTTTGGCCCAAAAATAATATATGTAGAAATTTACAATTCAATTTAATTTTCCTTTACGCCACAGTATTAGTTTTTTCTTTTCATCAAAATTAAATAGTAAACTCCTGATTATGAGCACAATAGGATCGTGGATTAGTGAATATCGTCGATAATCAACAAGAGGTAAAAAATGATACTAGTGTACACAATCAAAAAAAAAAACACTCGTAAATGCGTTTAAATAAAAGTCAAAAGCAATAACATTGTATGTTAAAGTTGTCTTTAAAAGCTAAAAAGGAACAGTAACGCATAATAATGCTCATATTATCACGCATGTTAAATTATTACCAAAAGGTCAATCTGGTTATTTGTTTTATCATAAAATGCTTGTTCTTATTTAGTGATTGACTTTTATTTCATTAAGTATCCCGTCCCCAAAGCGATGTATAATCTGCCTATCCGAAATAGTTTATAAATATCAGAATGATGGAAGGCTGCTTCGTGGCTCATAATAAAATGGGTGCCACCCGGGCTAGTTTGAATTGTCGTCACCGTAAAAAAAGGAAGACTCGCAGATGATGAAAAGCTTGCTTTGCGTGTATCAAAATGGTCAATCACCATAAGTGGAAATATTTTTGTAAAAATTATGATATATTTTCATTTAATGATCTGGTATTAATGTAATGTAGACGTCTGAAAAATGCACGTAACTCTAAAATGAAAACAAATCGACTTTCTGCTTGAAATCTACAAATCCAAAACCTTTCTTTTAAAAAAAAAAATATCCCATATGTGTCAACAACAACAACAAAAAAAGTCCCGTTTCTGCCAAAACAAAAAGAAAAAAACATTGAACTCTTTAAAAAAATCACATAATATTTAAAATTAACATTTGAATGATGACGAGTAAATTCGGATAGTTTTTGAATTTTTTTGAAGTCAGAAAGAAGCTACTGACGAATTTTTTAAATAAGTTCAAAAGTTGGATGTATACTTCTGTTTGAAATAATGATAATTTGGATTGCATATATTTTTTAAACTACATTTATCATTTTTTAATGCTTCCTAAGAAAATATAACTAGTAAACTTCTAAAAACTCAAATTTTCCAGAAAAAATCTTTTTCCGCCACCTCAAAATTTCTGGAAAATTTATATTTGTAGCACACTTAAAGTTCAAGCTGGTTTGTTAACAAATACTAAGTCTCTTTTATCTTTACAGAATAAAGTTTCTGGTCAAAAACCATTATCTGTTTTACACTACTTACAGGGTAAGCCATTACAGTTCTTTTACAGAAGGAGCCATTTATATTTTTTCTAAGTAAATCAATCATTATTCAATAAAAATGTACGAACTATCCTACTGTTACTTTCAAAACGGAAATTGTTAGCACTGTTACTGCCAGGGTTGGCAAAAACCCGGGTTTTTCTGGGTTTTTGTATGTTAAAATTTTATTACTTATGCGGGTATTGATATATAATGTATGCATTCATTCATATAAATATATATTTGTTAAGTTAAAGTTCTGAATTGCATTTAATCGATGTCAATTGATTAATAATTAATATTATTTACAATATCAATTAATAATAATTTCATCAACTGAATTGTAATATTTAATTTATATTTAAGAAGCTTTGGACAATGGTTTCAGCTATCTTGTCTTTTACAAAATAGAAGAACTGTTGCAAATGGGCTTTCCTACAAATTCAGGAATACTTAGGGTGTGAAAGTTTAAAAAAATTAAATTTATACCATTAAAAATTAAAACCATTGTTTATTAATAGCACTTGTTTATTAATAGAAATAATCATCTTTTTCATTACAGCCTGCTTCAATATCTAGTCATGTCATTTGCATGTTTTTAATAAGGCATATCTCAATGCTAGGTGTGTCTGAGATAAAGGAAGTGTCTCCCCCCGCCCCTTCCTATTTTCAAAACCAAAACTGATTAATTTCAGATGAGGGAGGGGGCGTGGGGACTCTTAAACGATTTTTTTTTTTTTGAAATAATCATAAAAAAAACTAGGTTAACATTAGAACTTTGCAAGCATTTATTAATAAATGCTTGTCATAATATTTTAGTAGTAATAAACTGCGTGGAGACGCATTTTCTTTGTTTTTTTTAAATCAGAGAAAGGGTTTAGTGCTTCAAGTCAGTGGTATGGTCCCTCTATAATAGAGCACTTGAAAATCATCATATACTAAATGCAGTAGGGTTAGAAGAAATGAAGAGCAAAACTTTATTTTCTTGCTCCAGAATAAAAGCAACTAGCTGTCGTGGCCGTCACGAAACTTTCTTCTATATCTATCTTATGAATTCCAGTTACAAAATAAAATACGTACTCGTCCGAATAGTTGGAAACAGCTCCAATTTCCCAATTATCGTAATAACCCTGCAAATGCAGAATCAATGAGCGAAATTGGAAATCATTACAAAAGCCTTGTTTAGATTAATTGCAAACATTTTATTTGTTAGTAAAAAGAAATTGGCAACGGTTAAAAATTTCAACTCATTGAAAGTTTTCAGCTGTTTTGATAATTAAATAGCGTGAAAGCGATTTTTTAATGAATTAATTTTTCGCATTGTTGACTAAGCGCAAAAATCACCCCACCCTCCCCCTGGGGCGATTGGCTCCAAAATTTAATCGATGCTTGCTTCCATTTTGGGTTAGTGTTATTCCAAATTTCATTCAAATCTCAGCGATATTTCCCGAGATACAGTAGGTACAATGACAAAATAAGCACTTTTGATTATAGGAAAATTTTCTGGACGATGACTTGAAAATTGAAGAAATAATAATTTTTTTAAAAAATTAATAATCATTCTAAGAAAAATTATCTCAAATAAACCTGATTTCTTACTTATTTTTTATGTATAATTTAGATGAGATATTATTATTGACTATATTTGTTGGTAACGTAGAAATCAACAAAAACCCGGGTGGGTTTTTGTTGGTGGACCCCCCCAGAAAAACCCTGGCGGGTTTTTCTGGGCTGGGCCCACCTTTGCCAACCCTGGTTACTACGCGAATGTTCTAATAAAAACATTCAAATGATGCAAATCAATAAAAAAGCAACTATCCATAAAGCTTAACAAATTATTTTTGTATATGAAGCATAATTCTTAACAAAAATACTACTTTTAAATAACTCACGAAAATAATCTCGTCTAAACTTAAGCATACAGGAGAAATATGTGAGTCTCGTGGTTAACAGTGCCAGGTTTTGCCATAATCAATTCCAGGTGTGTCAGGTGTGGACGGCACAAGGTACTTATTAGCGACCGGAAATGCCTATTTAACACAGGAATTCTGGTGAAACACTGTTTGCACAACTTTTTGCGCGCAACGCAAAAAAATTGCGTATTTCCTCCCCTCTTTTCGTAAACCGGATTCTGGTGAAACGGTTGTTTCCGCAGATAAAGGCGATGTCAAAACTAAAGTGACTAAGTGATGATCTTGCATTACCTGGAGGTAGCACACGATAAGAAATTTAGAGTAACCAATGAGAACATAGTTCTTCGCGGAAAAAAGCGCGGCGCGCTTTTTTTTTTTTTTTCACTTTTCGTTCCTGCTATTTCATTTTGTAGGCGGATTCACACTAGACCCGGACAGCGAGAAGTCACCTGGGCTGGGAAAAACGGTTGACAATTCACGCTGCAGAAAATCTGTCACGGGTAGGACGGCTTTATCAATTTGTAACAATTTAATTAACATGAAGTAATGATCTTATTATGATATTCGTATTAACGCAAAAAACTGCAGCTTGATGGGGTTTAACACATGGCAATATTTCTGTATTTCAGAAAATATATTAAATGATTTAAATTTCAGGATTAATAAGAGCAAGCAATGAACAAGAAGTTCTGTCAAGAACTAAACGAGCCTACTTTCCCGTACATCGACATTCTCTCATCTGATCATTATTTTCTTGATCATCTGAGACTGAAAATTATGTCAAACATACCTTTTTAGCACTTAGAGCTGATTTCGAAAAGCAAAATATACCCCTCTCATCAGATGAAATAGACTCGTAAAAAGTAATTAACGAATAAATAAAGTTTTGTCGCACCTTTTAAAGAGTGTAACTGTTACAGTTCCTCCGTCCGTAGAAAAAATCCTCCATCGTTTTCAAATAATAATAATAATAATAATAACATAAATAAATAAATAAATAAAAGTACAAAGAGCATCAAAACACATTTTATCAAAGAAAGAAAAAAAAAAAAACTCGTCCGTTAATAAAATGTCTCGAATTTCACTTTTAATCCATTGCCAGTTGTTAAATATAAATAAAGAATAAAATTTTCTCGTTTTGTTTTGTTACAAAAAAATCGTCTGCAAAAAAAAAAAAAAACAATAATAATAATAAAGAAAACAAAACAAATGAATAAATAAACAAAAAATCGTCTGCATAGTCAGTCATTTTTTTTTCTGAGCCTGCATTTTCGCCATGTTTGCGGAGTCGGAGTCGGAATCAGAGTCATCACAGAAGATCACCCAGAAAAGTACTTTACTAACATTATTTATCAAAACCATTTCCTTACAAAGTTAGTTTGAAGGAAATCCGACTTTAAGTTCAGGATCAACATTCAACTTAAATTCCCCGTAGACGCTAATGTTAATTTTTTTTCTGAACGGTTCAATATTGAACGAAAAATAGTTCAAATCAAAAAGCGAAATATGGGAATGTATGGGAAAGCCTCTCCAAGATCTTTCAAACAAAAAAAAGTTTATTCCATTCGGACGATTCACTCAAAAGTTGTTAGGTGGGGAAAGGTTGCTTGAACGGTTCTATGTTGAACGAAAAAATGCCCAAATGGAAAATTTAAATACGGTAATGAAGTATCCTTGCTGAGATCCTTTGAACAAAAAATAAGTTTATTTAAATCGGACTGTTCACTCTAAAGTTATTAGGGGTGACAGCTTGATTGAGCGGCTCAATGTTAAACGAAAAATTGTTCAAATCGGAAATGTAAATACGAGAATGAAGTATCCTTGATAAGATCTTTCTAACAAAAAAAAGTTTGTTCAAATCGGATTGTTCACTCAAAAGTTAGCATCGCGGGACAGGCTGTTTGAACGGTTCAAAGTTGAACCAAAAATTGTTCAAATGGAAAAATCAAATATGGGAATGAGCTGTACTCGCCGAGATCTTTTGAACAAAAAAAAGTTTATTCCATTCGGATGGTCCACTCAAAAGTTATTAGGTGGAGAAAGGTTGCTTAAACGGTTCAATGTTGAACCAAAAATGTTCAAATTGAAAATTTAAATACGATAATAAAGTATCCTTGCCAAGATGCTTCGAACAAAAAAAAGTTTGTTTAAATCGGACTGTTCATTCAAAAGTTATTAGGGGTGACAGCTTGTTTGAGCGGTTCAATGTTGAACGAAAAATTGTTCACATCGGAAATGTAGATACGGGAATGAAGTATCCTTGATAAGAAGTTTCGAACAAAAAAAAGTTTGTTCAATTCGGATTGTTCACTCAAAAGTTAGCATCGCGGGACAGGTTGTTTGAACGGTTCAAAGTTGAACCAAAAATTGTTCAAATTGAAAAATCAAACATGGGAATGAGCTATACTCGCCAAGATCTTTCGAACAAAAAAAAGTTTATTCCATTCGGACGGTTCACTCAAAAGTTATTAGGTGGGGAAAGGTTGCTGGAACGGCTCAATGTTGAACGAAAATGCTCAAATGGAAAATTTAAATACGGTAATGAAGTATCCTTGCTGAGATGCTTCGAACAAAAAAAAAAAGTTTTTTTAAATCGGACTGTTCACTCAAAAGTTATTAGGGGTGACAGCTTGATTGAGCGGTTCAATGTTGAACGAAAAATTGTTCAAATCGGAAATGTAGATACGGGAATGAAGTATCCTTGATAAGAAGTTTCGAACAAAAAAAAGTTTGTTCAATTCGGATTGTTCACTCAAAAGTTAGCATCGCGGGACAGGTTGTTTGAACGGTTCAAAGTTGAACCAAAAATTGTTCAAATTGAAAAATCAAATATGGGAGTGAGCTGTACTCGCCGAGATCTTTTGAACAAAATAAAGTTTATTCCATTCGGACGGTTCACTCAAAAGTTATTAGGTGGAGAAAGGTTGCTTAACCTTTAGGAACCGGGCGGTACACATGCTGTACCGTAACTATTTTTTTTTTCTTTAGAGGACGGGGTTGAAATTTTCAATCGAACCCTTTGGAGCCGGGGATTTTTTCAAGGTTTCATACGTCTGGTACGACAGTGTATACCATCTCTTTTCAATGGAAAAGAAATCCGTGGTCCAACTGTCGTACTACTTGGGTCGAATGAAAAATTTGCAAAAAAAGCCCGGATCCAAAAGGTTAAACGGTTCAATCACTGTTAGAAATTTCATCGTGAAAAAACGGTGAAGTGACCGGCAGCAGACCGGCCGTCTGATTAACCGTAGAAACTACGGTTAGGTATGTTAAGTCTCCTTTACGGTTTTGAAACCATTTCATACTAGAACGGTTGAAACACCGTCAATGAGAAATTTGACGGTTTTGTAACCATTTACAACTATTTTGGTTTAATAACCGTAAATTGGAAATTCTACGGCTTAGTAACCGTTTACAACTATTTTGGTTAAATAACCGTAAATGGCAAATTTTATTATTTTATAACCGTTTGCAGCAAAAATGGCTTAAAAACCGTAAATGGGAAATTTTAGAGTTTTGTAACCGTTTACAACTATAATGGTTTAAAAACCATACATAGGAATTATTTTGGTTTGAGAACCCTTTGTGATTAGTACGGCCAACAAATTGTAAATACGAAATAGTATGAGTTTGTCGCCACACAAGAAATAAATCGAAAATCCATAAATGCTCAGAAAACCCTCATTGAAGGTACTTCAGAACTTACCACAAAAAGTAGACCCCCTCCCGTCTCATTGCACTAAATTAATAAATTTTTAATGACACCATCATATGAATATAAGCTTAATCAATCATCATGGTTGGACTTGCCGAGGTGGCACTACATTGCAGTACCTAATTCTTTAGTTTCTTTTTAATGCTTTCCAACATTGTCCTAGCATATCTTTAACAATAATAGAGAAAAACTGAAATGTAAGAAAGTATTAAGTTATTGGAGGGTTCAAAATAAACCTTAACCAAGTCCATAAAAAGCTTATTTGTGCTGCACAGCACAGATTTAAAGTTAATAATGAAGTTGCCTCCCAACACTTTTAAAATTAAGAAAAAAAAAATCTGAACTAGGGTTTCATTATTGCATTCAAGTTTTATACAGTTAGAGCATGCTATTAAATTTGGCAAATAATGAGATACAGGTCCTTAGGAATAGGCAACTTTTCAGTGTTTCTTTTAATAAAGCAGAAGTATGTTTCATTCATTCATATTTTTACTTTTGAATGTTTGATTGTTTATTCCTCCTCCAATAGCTGACTTGCCCTTAAATCTGTATTTGATCATTATAATTAACATATGATTCATTTTTTTCCTCTGAAAGTCATAATGAAAACCTTTTACTAGTATACTATTCAAGAACCTGAACTATTAGAATTCAATAGGAATTGAATAATACATGCAGCACGTGTAGTATTCATTTCACTTTTCTTCCCTATCGAGTAAATAATCTACACGTACATCAAAGAGCACTCATACTTTGTTTACAGTGCGATTAAACACACTTAAAATTACACTTAGACACACTAATGATACTGAAACTTAATGTGGATATCTCATTTATTTAAGATTTGACACAACAGAAAAATATATTTACAAATTTTAAACACAAAGTCAGTAGAAAGTTTTTTCATCTAGTGTTATGACAAAAACCAAAAAAAGTAGCAAAAAGTCATGATTAGTGTGCGGAAAAGTTTTTAGCATACTTTTAACCGTTTGAACTGTACAATGAAATATAGTTAAAAGTATTACAATGATTTGTTGCGCATGTCGTTGACTCAACTGTCAAATAGGTTGATTTTTTTAAAGGAAAGTAAAATTCTTAGGTGAACTCATTACGATGAACTTTTTTTCCAATTCTTCTTTCGGCCTTTGACTCAGATGCCACGTTTATCCCCACAAAGCACCTGAAACAGAAGTTGAAATCAAAACAAACTTAATAAACGGTATTTTAGAATTGTAAAATCCAGCAAAATCACTTTATTTATAAATGTTGAAATACACTTCGCAGTTTTTCATAATAAAATTCTACTTTTTACACTAAATAATTCTAGTAGAAATGTTCAGAAATGTAGTTGTATGATTGGCGGCATTAAAAGGCGTTTCACTCCAGATTCTTTCTCTTCCTATAAGCCAGTTTCCAAGGTCACTTCTTCATTCACACATTGAAGTGTGTGCAATTGAGAAAAAACTAAGTGGTTATCTGTGCTACAGCAAAACAATTTAACAATACAGTAAACTACCTAAATTAGTTCTTTTTAAAGGAAGAGGATAGAACCCCCACACAACAGTTTGAGTATCAAGAACTAGGTTGCTAATTACTTCCGGAGTAACTCCGGAAAACGCTAATGAATCGGTAACTCCATGAAATAAATAGCTCTTATACTTCTGAAACACACATACTTCTTTGGTTGACGAGATCTACATATGTTACCTACTAGAAATGTAGTTCAGACTCTTACCAATTTCCTCATTAGGCGAAGGGATTTTTATTGTAATATAGGGTAACGGCACCAGTCAGACATTAAGGTGACCCAAAACAAAAAGTGAAGATTAATATTTTTTGTGGCATACCCTCTTATTTTTTTCCTTTATGTCAAACCACTTGTAAAAAAAAGTTTCATGCATTTTGAACAATGGCAACCCGTACCAACTTAAGTCTAAAAGTGTAAAACAGCTATTGAGTATTAGGCTGAATCGATTTTTTTTTTTTTTTTTTGGAAATTCAAAATTTCAAGTTGATAAAAAGTTACCCCTATAGCCCTCCTAATGTACTACAAAAACATTTATACAAATTTTAAAATATTTAGGTATCCTACACAAGGTCTAAATTTTCTCATTTTCATCAAAAAATCAATTTTTTTCTTTAAATTTTTTTTGCAAGAAAAAAAAAAAGCAAAAATAAATTTTTAACATATCAAGTTGAAAATTGTTTGCGATAAGGCAGGTAGGTAATTAATGCTACACAAAAGCTTTTTCTCTCATGCAATACGCAAGTCTCCCAAATAGTGCCAGAAACAGTGTTACCAACTTAGCCCTTTAGAGGCTAGATCTAACCCTTTTAAAGCTCATTCAGCGCCGAAAAAAGAAATTTAGCCCCTAGCCCCAAATCTAGCCCTCAATATGTCTCAAAAACGCATCTCACATAATCGGTTCAGCCACTTGCTGTTGGAATTAACAAAATCTTGCCCGGCCTCCTTTTTTAAACATGATTTAGAGTTTGTAAGAAAAGCAGTCGAAAACTTTGTACTCTCCCACTCGCCCTTGTAACTCGCCCACTCTTGGGTTTATAACACCCAAGAGTGGGCGAGTGCACTTCCTACAATTCTTCTGGGATTCCGTGCTGCTTTTAAAGAGGATTTGGGAGCAACAACGGCGGAGCTAGTATACGGACGAACGCTACGGCTGCCGGGAGATTTATTTACACGGACTGAGATTCCCGTTTTGCAAAGAGAACTGGTTGCAGAGCTCAGGTCACATTTCGAAAGAATGCGACCTATACCAACGAGCCGACACGGAGAAAGGCCAGTGTTTGTTTATCCGCACCTGAAGGACTGTTCTCATGCGTTTGTGCGTAATGTCGGAGTAATAAGAAAACCTTAAGCCTTAAAAGCGGCTTTTAACGGTCTGTGAAATTCTTCCACCAACCCATTTGCCTGCGGGTGGTATGGTGCATCACCACAATAGAGATAAGGCCGGAGTAGCGTGTGTCACGTGAGTGGTATGAGTCATCACAAGTGGTCCGACTTCTTCGGGTGCGCGAGGGACTGGAGCAGTTGACCACTGAGCGATTGAGGTACGGAGCGCGAATACTTTAAATCTTTTAACAACCGCGTTGGTGTGTTCTTCGTGAAAATTACTATTTTTTGTGCTTCCAATGCGCTCTTTAACTTTTATGTGTTGATTTACGTTATTCGCATTGATGGAATAGAAAAATCTGTCTAAACATGCCTTACAAGTGTGTCGTACCATTATGCAAAGGAAATTACAAAAATGGTCCGAAAGTCCACACCTTTGCATTCCCGAAAGAAGATGCCTTAAGAAAGCGCTGGATTCATGCCATTAAAAGAGATGATTTTTCTCCTACAACACATTCTCGAGTAAGTAAATTTATATATTTTGTTTCAATAATATTAATAAAATCACAAGTTTTTAATTTCATAAACATTTTGATACCACCTAGATAAGAGCCGATTCTTATTTATATATTTTCTTTCTTCTAATTTTGAGCCATATAGAAATGCTAGCAAGATAGTTGAGTTAATAGCATAAGTTATAAGTCATTCAAAATGAATACAGTCAATGTAAAATAATAAGTATTTCACTTATTTATATACAAACATTACCAATTTATATCAAACCCATAGTTTTTAGTCCTATGGTACTTCTACAGTTAACAACGTCCTATCCGAAGAAAAGAAGAAAAATTGCTTAAAAAATCTTTTGTGACACGTTATCTTTATGAACTACTTTGAATTACTTATGATGTGTGGACAAGACAAAAGTTGATTTTGATTAAACTTTAAAACTAAAAAGACAGTCATGAAAAGTTTTTTTTAATGCAGAATCGTGAACTTTAAAAAAAGATTTGCTTCAAAAGAATAAGAGGAAACTTTTCTTGAGGAATTCAAACAATTGAATGCTATGAATTACTAAAGCAAAAAAAAAAAAAAAAAAATCATTTTAGTCAGAGATGACACATCAATATTTGGAATGATGTCAAATATTTAAATCTGACTTTAATTATGATCCATTCAAATAAGATATTTTTAAATTATTGATTTATATGTTTTTTTCTTTACCTACGCTTAGAAATTATCTCAAAACTTTTAAATTTCACCAGTTATGCTTTATTTTATTTTATTTATTCTTTTAGCCAGTACAACTATTATTCTTTATGTTGATTTGTTCCCTATCTTCACCTAACCATTTCTACTTCCTCAAATTCTCTTTCCATACTCAATATGAAAACTCAAATTTTAATTAGTGGCCAGTTACTTTTAAATTTGCCTGTGCTTTTCCATAAGCAGCTGTTGTATTCAAGACTCTTTTCAAAATAAAAACAACATGAAAGTATGATAAAAAGAAGGTAGGAAGAAAAGTTCTTAAATCCTGGCCACTGAGATCTTTGGTTTCAGTCTGAAAATATTTGTACAAAACGGAAAAAGGAAACGAGAGGACAAGAAAGATTAGTTAAAATAAAAAGTATTTTTACTTGAGTGATAGATTGATATTACATGTATATTTAGAAATTGCTTGAAATTTAATCTGATTTTTGTTTTAATAGGTTTGTGAGCTACATTTTTCGGAGCATGAAATTGAGAAAGAAACAAGCTGTTTCCTTGAAAAAACTGGTGAAAAGCTGGTAGTCCCTTTAAAGCACCCACGCTTAGTGAGAAACGCTGTCCCATCTATAATAACAGGAGGTCCTTCATATTTGTCGTCACAAACAAAAGGATACAGAATTGATGCAGATAAAAAGAAAGAAGAAAGAGAAAATCGTCACTTGCGTGCAGCAATTAGTGCCAGTTTTGAAACGAAAATGCAGGAAGACAAGAGAAACTTTTTCTCCTCCTACTCAGAACTATTACATCTCATCAGTGGAGAGCAAATCGATGCTGGTATTACAGTGCTTAAAAGCAGTAATCGAGTAATCATGCTTAACATGCGTGAATTGCCAGCTCCGAGCATTAACTATTCAATTGTTATTGACGAAGATTTGCAGTTATCTGCATACTATGGAAAGCACGAACTAAAAGTGCTCGGAACACAATCTCTTCCTTTAAAGGTAAGCTGTATATCCATGATAAAAGAACTTCTTTCCCATTTAAAAAGTGTTGATAGTATTATTGATGAAAATGAATGCAATTCTTTGATTCAGTTAATTTTATCTCTGGTGGAAAAACTAGAGAAAATGTACAGCGAAGATCATGAATATAAAGCTCTTATATCAGTAATTGTCCAACAACTTCAACTTTTGACTAAAAACAAAAAATCCTTACGATATTCCCCAGATTTTATGATATTCTGTTGTTTAATGCATTCTATATCTCCCCATGCATATAAGTTCTTAAGGCATTCCAATAACTTAATTTTACCTCATCCCAAAACAATTATTAAATTATTTTCTAATCTAAATACAAACCCAGTTAACGAGCAATTAGATTCAAATTTGTTAGGTTATATTAAGAACAAGTTTTCTTATTTGTCTCCTAACGATATAACAGTAACTTTAATGATGGATGAAATCCATTTAAAAAATACTTTGATTTCAAAGGGGGCAATATTATTGGAGCAGCTCATGATTCTTCTGAGGCAGCTACCTCTGCTTATGTTTTTATGCTCAATAGTTTATTTTCTAGTTACAAAGACGTAATACATATCTTACCAGTGAAATCATTAACAGCTGACACATTGCATCAAAGGGTAAAAAAGCTTATCATTGCACTTGAAAGCATTGGTTTTAATGTTATTTGTGATGTAAGTGACAACAATTCTATAAATAAAAAATCAATGAGTTATTTTAGTACACCACCTCAAGTAAATACTTCTTATCCCCATCCTTGCAATCCTAACAAACCTCTATTTTTTTTAATTGATACTGTTCATATTTTAAAATGCATTCGAAACAACTGGTTAAATCAAAAAGATAATAGACAAGGCTTTTATTTTCCCAAATTTGATACTAACGACGATGTTAGGTATACAGCTTCTTTTGGAACTTTAAAAGACTTACATAAATTGGAATGCAACAATATTTTGAAATATAGTTATGGTTTATCTTTAAAAGCGTTATGCCCAACAAGTTTAGAAAAGCAAAATGTTAAATTGGTTTTACAAGTGTTTAACAAATTTACGGTTGAAGCTCTTTTAGAACTTGGGAGTAAACACAACCTTTTAGATTATGAAGGTACTGCAGAATTCATTTCTATAATTTTGCAATGGTGGAACATTGTGAATGTGAAAACTCCATATAAAAGCATTCGATTCAAAGATAAGGAAAAGGAACCATTAAATTTCACAAATGACGATCCAAATGTAATTTTTTTGGAGAAATTCATTGTGTGGCTAGATAAATGGGAGTCATTTGAAACAGTAGGGGGGAAATTGTCTAAAGAGACACATTTTGCTCTTAGGCACACTACTTTAGGCATTTTAGAAATGGGACGTTATTGTTTGAAGCAATTTAATAAACAGTATTTTCTTCCGGGAAAAGTTCAAACCGATCCTTTGGAGGCCCGTTTTGGTAAATATAGGCAACTTTCGGGATCCCAGTACCATGTATCAATTAGGCAAATATTTGAGTCAGAATCAAAATTACGCATCCATAGTATGATGGATCTCTCAATAACTTCAAGCTTACATGGAAAAATTAATATCAATGATTTAAGCATCAGCCCTGACAGTTATTATAATAATATTAATTTAGATTTAGACTATTTTTTACCCAAAATTTCGATCTCAAATGATGATATTACAAACACTAAAGATGTAACACCTGTACTTATTTATTTAGCAGGATATTGCTGTCACATTTATTTGAAAAAAACAAAATGCGAGTTATGTAAGAATTCCCTTGTGACAGAAGAAAGTTTAAATATTGATGAGGCAGAGAAGCTTATTAAGAATTTAGATAGAGGCGGTTTGAATTATCCTTCTTCTGATGTAATACATGCCATTTTACAAAATTATATAATCGTGCAAAAGTTAATTTCTTGTCCCCTGGAAGAAATGTTCCTAAAATCTACTAAGCAACGTGAAATAGTTACTGAAATAACCTTAAGGATACTTCTTGAGGAAGAACATTTTTTGGATACTAACTGCAGCAACACAGAACATTGTTCTGAATACATTTTAAAAACAATAATTTGGAGTTCAACAAATTCCTTATTGAAAAATTATTGCAAAAAAATGAATAATTATTTAAGCGTTAAACAACCAACTAAAAAAAGAAAGCTCCAAGCATTGCAAAAATGATTTTTTATTCTTAAAATTTATATAGATCATTGAAGTTTCTAAAGTCTCTTTTTTAAAAATAATTATTAATAAAAATGTTTTTTTTTTTTTTTAATATCTTTTTACAGCCTGAAGTTAATGGTGTTCTCATAACTTCGTTACTTTCTGTGTATTTGTATCTTTCACGTTTGACAATATGTAATGCATTTAAAGTTCTTGTTTTTATGAAAATACTATTTTTATGAAAAACCAATTTTGGTTTTGCTGAAACAGAAATTAAATTGATCAAAATATTTATAGCTGATTATATTTATGTATTTATTGATGTATTTATTTAAAATATTAGGCATTTACAAAGTAATAATGCAATGTGATAACCAGAATATCAACATAAATGATACTGTAATTTTAGTTTCATTTAACATTTGTGCAAGACATTTAAAAGCATTTTTACATGAAAGGATGTCTATTCTGTACTCTGTATTTTATGTGAATATTGATTGAATTTATAATTTAGCATGGAAATAAAATTATTTCAGTTTCCAAAGTGTCAGTGTTTCTGCCATATTTACTTTGCTTCAAATAAGTTTTTTGTTTCAGTTGGTTTAAAATAATGAAACGAATAACTGTAATCAACTTTTAAAAAAAAGAAAAGATTTCATTACGTTAAAATTGCAAAGGTTATAAAAATAGCATTGTGTTTTTTTTCTTGAAATTTCAAAGACATAGTAAATGTGAGTAAAATTACGGTCAAAGTACTGCCTGTAGTATTTTCATGAATACAAATAAAAGGGGGAGGAGGAAAAAAAGTAACGAAATAAAAAAAAGATAATTGTCAAACAAATGATTTTCTGAATAAGATTCAATCGCAAAGCGAAGTGGAAAAAAATAAATAATAAATAAATAAACAAAAGAGCGCATTGCAATAAAAATGGTATCAACTGCCTATTTGTGCACTGAAGAATGGTTATTATCTATTTAAAAAAAAAGAGCAGGAAATGAATTTTAATGCATTCCACAGCAAAAAATATAGCAGCGCGAAACTTGCACAGAGCAAACTTTAAGATAAGGAATGGACCACTAATGATGACTCATTCACTTTCAACTGCGGCCTTCTCTCTAGTGCGGTGATGTATGGTGACGACCGTGTTTTTTTTATTCTCAAAAGGCACGAGAGAGCGTAGAACAATCCACTTTCAAACTGTCTACCCTGATCAGTAGTTATGCGGACAGGGCATCCAAATCGAGCAATCCAATTCACAAAAAAACTTTTAGCAACCGTTTGTGCCGATATATCTGCTATCGGCACTGCCTCTGGCCACCTCGTACACCTGTCTATCATAGTTAGACAGTATTGATTTCCCTGTGACGGGGATAGAGGTCCGATGAGGTCGAGATGGACGTGTTCAAATCTCTGCGACTGGTCATCAAACCTCCCAATTGGTGCTTTTGTATGTCTTGTTATCTTTGATTTTTGGCAGGGTATACAACATCTAGCCCAATTTACACAATCTTTTCGAATTGAAGGCCATATGAACCTTGATCTTACTAATTTTGATGTGCGGCGTATACCCAAATGTGATAAATTATGCAAGGCGGAAAAAAACCCCTCGCGAAACCCCCGGGGTACAAAAGGGCGAGCCATACTGTTCGTTATATCACAAACAATGGGTATTTGGCATTCTGGTATAACAATGCTTTTTAATTTTAACACTTCCCGTTTTTCCATCAACAGTTTTAGTTCCGGATCGCCCAGTTGCGCCCGAGCGATTTCGGCATAATCAATGGGGCTCGGCATGGCTATAGTTTCGATACGCGAAAGCGCATCCGCGACAATATTTTCTGCCCCTTTTATGTGGCGGATATCAGTAGTGAATTGAAATATATAATATCCAACTGTCTCGCCTGTCTTGGGCTACATTTATCCGGACTTTGCAGAAAAGCATAAGTTAGCGGCTTATGATCAGTAAACACCGAAAATATTCTCGCCTCTACCATATGCCGAAAATGTTTTATGGCTGCGTAAACTGCCAGCAGTTCCCTATCGTAAGCACTATATTTCCTTTCTGCTGGTGACAGGTTCCGAGAAAAAAAAAGCAAGCGGTTGCAAATTACCATCTACCAATTGCGATAACGAGCCCCCAATTGCAAAATCCGATGCGTCCACTTTGCAGTATCAACTCTGCGTCTGGCCTAGGATGTGCCAAAAGAACCGCATTTGCAATTAACTGTTTGCAACACTGAAACTCTTCGTTTGCCTCATCGGACCAGTCGATTTTAGTCTCATCATTTTTCTTAGCCCCTCTTAAATATGCAGTTAAATGTACCTGATGCTGGGCTATTTTTGGCAAAAATCTATGAAAAAAATTTATGAATCCCAAAAATCTCTGAAGTTCGTTAACCCTTTTTGGCTGCGGGTACTTTAAAATTGGTTCGACTTTATCTGGAAGTGGCCTTGTGCCCTTGCCTGTAATTAGGTGTCCTAAAAAAGGAATCTCTACGACTCCGAATATACACTTTGACACGTTATTCATAAATATCTGAAATGACTGTGCAGCTCCGCATAATCCAAAATTTAAGAAAGGGAATTCGAAAAGTCCAAACGGAGTGCAAACTGCTGTTTTTTGTATGTTCGGGGTGTACTGATATATGGAAATAGGCTCGCACTATGTCAAGTTTTGAAAAAATATTACTACCATGAAGTGAGTTAGAAAAGTCTTGTATGTGAGGTATGGGATACCTATCTTTTCTCCTCCATGCCCCACCTGTTAGCTTAAAGCCTTAGGTTCCATCACCCGGGGGTCCGCGGAGCGGGCCCCCGCGTGACAGGGGTGGGATACCTATCTGGTATAGTTTGAGCATTTAACCTCCTATAGTCCCCTACTGGACGAATACCACCTGAACTTTTTGAAACAACATGAAGGGGTGACGACCAAGGTGATTTCGATGGCCGGCAGATGCCTTGATTAACCATGAATTGAAATTCCTTTTTCACGGCTTCATGTAATTCTGGATTAAGTCTCCTAGGTTTACTATGTATGGGAGGACCTGTAGTTTCAATATAATGTAAAGTGTTATGTTTAACAGTCTTCACCCCGGGTGATATTTTTGTCAATTCCGGAAATTCTGCTAGAATACTATGGTATACCGAATCATTCGAAATGAGTTTCACCGAAAAATGGTTAGTAGATTTTAAAATTGTACCTGTTTGGGTATATTGACTGGTACTGTCAATGAGTTTACGCCGTTTAAGGTCTATTAATAGGTCAAAGTGTTTCAAAAAATCGGCCCCTATAATAGGAATAGGAACATTGGCAATCAAAAATTTCCAAGGAAAACTTCTCTTAAGGCCCAAATCTACGTTAATTATTTTAGATCCGTAGGTGTACATTTTTGAATTATTAGTTGCAGGGGATCCGGTTTGCGGTTTCTACATTCATTTAGAGGAGGCAAGCATGACACATCACTACCCGAATCAATAAGAAACTTAAAATTGTACTTTTTATCGTAAACATACAGACGAGGCGACTGAGCGGCTGACGTCAAAACATTTCGATCGGCAGCCGCTACTGCAAGTTTCCCTGACTGGAATTGACATAAGCACAGGGATGCTGGCATTTTCTTGCTTTTTTCCCAAAACGTGTATCGTAGTAACAATAATTCTCATTATTATAGTAAGTCCCGCGAGACAAAATACGCTGCCTATAAGGAACTCCTCTAGTGAAAGGGTCCTGATGCCCCCTACTAATTAACCTTTCTACCTGTTTGCCCAAAGCTGCAACCTCGTTTCGCAGCCCATCAAAATCATCCGATGCTTTGGCATTCTCTGTAATTCCCGCTATTGCAGCCGATTGTCTGACGCCGAAAATACTACCGTCCGATGAGACAGAACGAACCTCGGAAATCCTATCTGCCCTTTCTGCCAAATTGTCCAACGTCTCAGAACTAATTGCCAAAATAGCCTGCATTTCCGCCGGAAGTCTTTGAAGCCACATGTTTTTTACAAAATTATCGCTGACATTTGACCTAGCCAATTCTCGCATCTTTCGCAATAGACAAGATGGTTTATTATCTCCTAGATGAAAGCCCGAAACCAACTGGCGAATTTGTCCTCCTTCAGATTCTGAATATTCTGCTATTAATCGACTCTTTAGTGTACCGTATTTATTTGTTGCCGGTGGAGCTACCAAAATATCTGATACGACGGATAAGGTCTCTGGGTCAACAGCTGCCACAATATAATTATATTTAGTCGTGTCATTCGTGATTTTCGCAAGTTTGAAATTACTTTCGACCTGAATAAACCACAGTTTGATTCCGGTTTTCCAAATCGGGGGAATCTTAACAGCCAAATGTGATATTTGCGCCATTTCGTTGCCACTATTAGTTTCCTGAACACTCATGTTGGCTAATTCGTGCGACCTTCAAATTTTAACTAAATGAGACTATGAAAAAAACATTTTTTTTTTTGAAAATATGTCACAAAATAAAACGCGAGAGAAAGCACCAGAGATTAAAACAATATTTGGTAAAATTATGCATTTCCCCAAATCTCACAAAACAGGTTGACCAGTCGCAGACAAGTGAAAAACAAAATCTCAACCACATACGTACCTCTTTGTAGCAACTATCACGTCCGAGTCACCATTTGTTGCAACTTCATTAAATACAGCAGTAAAAATATAAAACATTTATTAAAACTCTAAAACTCATAGAATGTAGTAAACTTTAAAATCAATAGTTAAAAACATAATAATTGAGGAACCAGGGCCGCAAGCCGTGGATCGGCGATTGCCCGAGATGTAATTCAAGACAAGTGAACGCGAAAATTCCTTTCTTATATAATCCAAATTTGGGGTTACACCTTTTGTCCTCTCGCCAACTGGCGGGAACACTTTTCCTTATTTGGCTGCCTCTCGCAGCGCTAAATGGGCTGCTGCAAGCTAATATTTTTACTATTTTCATGTTTCTGGGGTCTTTTTCATTGTGAAAAATGTAATCTTTTTACATCTCTTGTGAAAAATGGATTTTTTCCCTTTTCAAAAGTTATTAAGCTTTGTTGAAATGCAAATAAATAAATTTTCTATTTCCTCTCAAACCTTATTTTAAAAATTTGTAACGAACATTCCATGACCATTTTGAGCACTATCATTCGCTGCTTCAAGTTATGGCTGTAGTCAAGTGCTGTATCGCCGGTTTTGCTTCAATTTTGTCAAGTTCTGCAATATTTGCATACTACTTTTGATCGCTTTCAAAAAATGAAGAACTAATTAAAATTATAATTTAGTGCCCTGTTCCAGAAAAAGTCAGTAGCATTCTACTTCAAATTGAAGTCATTACTCCTTTGTCAAACTGTGTCAGTTAGCGGAATCTTTATGAGGATATGGTTTGAGAGAGAAATGAAATTATGACATCAAACTGCAGCAAAACTATTCCGTGCAAGAGTGCCTGAAAAAATTTATTAATTTCAAAAAAACGAGCATTTAATGTGTTGAAATTATATTATTGATGATATATTGATATCATTTGATTATTTATTCTGATAACAGAAGGGATGAGAAAGAGTACCTAAGGTTAAGAAAAAAATTAAATGTTCACACAGTTGAAAGCAGACACCCCCGCCCTTAAAAAAAGGCTGATGTGAGAAACATAGTCAAAAAGTTAGAAGAAAAAAATAAAGTGGTAAATCAAGTTACAGGCATAAGTACTCGGTACTCTTTAAAAGTGCTGCAGTGCTTTTGAAAGTCTAGTTATTACAGCAGGGAAATTTGTTATTGCAAAGCTAATTCTTGTAACAAAACTTTTGAATTTTTTATGCTGATTACATTCTTGTAATAAATGTTTGCAGTGTTCTCTTGACAATTACTTTACGTTGATTTTTCCT
This sequence comes from Uloborus plumipes, assembly GCA_038373865.1. Taxonomy (NCBI): domain Eukaryota; kingdom Metazoa; phylum Arthropoda; class Arachnida; order Araneae; family Uloboridae; genus Uloborus; species Uloborus plumipes. The sequence goes on along the minus strand of JAXGGA010002365.1, from coordinate 90,271 downwards.
TGTGGTCTCATTAAAATAGTTCATGTTTAAGTAGTAAATAGCTCTTGAAAAAAGAAAGAGAATTATATATAAAGCAAAATTGAACTTTTTACTGAACAGAAATGAAACGAATTGAATAAAATTAGTTCTAATAGTAGGAAATAAAAAAAACAACTCCCTTTTTTCATAAGTTGTAGCAAAAGTTTTATATTTTTTCCTTTCTATTTGAGCATTCATTTTATGTTTATCCACATAAATAAAACAAAGAATATGTATGTACTAGCTGCCAGGGCAGCTAGATTAGCATCCTGCGGCATGTTAATGCATAATGTCACCCCCCTCCTAAGTTTTACCTTATTCTGATATTACATTGTTTGATATAATTTAATGTTCATAAAATTTCAAAACATACTACGCATGTGGCCCGCTAATGCCCCAACAGATAGCTGCGTGGCCCGGGCTTGCACGGGCGATTCGCGTCTTTAAAGTAGTAAAGAAAATGTATAGGAACTACTCGCCGCCAAGGCGGCTCGCTAACAGGCGCTGCATGCCTTTTGTTTTTTCTTGCATGAAAAAATCATTCAAGTTATTGAGATGCTTCGCGTCTTCAAAATGGTGAGGAAGGTTTCAGCAAGTTCAGCTCGCTCAAGGTAAAGAAGCAGACATGAAGAGATACTCAAATTTTAATATCAGTAGATGGCAACTAATTTATATTTCAAAAAAATTACAAGTAGCTAGCGATAAAAATACTACGTACGTGGCCCGCTAATGAGTTTCATGTTTGATTTAGTTAAGCCTTCATTCTAAATTCTCATTATCATTGTTATTACTGTTTCATAGCAATCACATTTTGTAACAATGGATTTCATATTTAAGCATTTTGGACAAATCGCTTTAAATATGACTACTTATTAATTGATATCTTCCTTAGTTAAAATCGTATAATTATATAAATTGAAACTAATGAAGCCTGAAAAATTATCAATCTATCAGTACCTGGTTCGACTTTCAGTTCATTGGCGTTCAGGAGAAAGAAGCATGACATAGATAGATAGAAAGAAAGAAAGATAGAAAGAAAGTTAGTTCGAAAGATACTCAGTTTTTAATATAAGTAGATATATGGGCGATTCTCTGTAAACTCGTCATTTTTCACACGAAATCTGCCCGGGCATGGTTATTTGAAATGTTCGTATAATTATTTTACAATTGCTCAAAAAATGAATCTATTACTTTGCTTTGAAAGAGGGCCAATCACTTTTTTGCTGGTAAAATAGTGATTTTTAACCATTTTGGGCAGTGAGAAGCTTAAACCTGTTGTAGGTATGTGATGTAACATATCAGTGGAAAGCTTTTTTCCATCTTTCACAATAGTTTTTTTAAATGTTTACTCTACTATAATTTTAAAAAAGGAGCATGTAAAAACTTTTGGGTTTTTTCATTCATTAACAGCTTTGTATTTTGCGTAATTTTTGAAATAGAAATCTAAAACTAGCTAAGCAGGATTGCTTATCTTGTCATATGCGTCCTTCACCCTAATTTTTGTTAAAATCGGAATTGGTGAAGCCAAAAACTTTGTTTTCATGATTGATTTGACGCGTAGTTGCCCAAAAATGACTTAAAAATCACTGTTTTTACCAGCAAAAATACGATGCGCAGTAAAAAACGCTACCACTCTCGGCCGCCAGACGCCTCGCATGCTGCTCAAAAGAGCATAGGGAAAGATATATTGAAGAGCCAGACGTCTTAAAATAGTTGTTTTTTCGACGTTTGGATAAGAACGTAATAGATTTGCTTGTATTTATTTTTTTCTGCTGATTATTATTTTTTAGGTGTTTTGACTCTTATTGCTTTTCATTTCATTTCAGTATAATCAGGACTGCACATAGTGTTAGAATTCAATAAGCCTGCCTACAAGGAGTGTTGACTCGCCCTATCTCATCGCACGTCTTTGTTTCTGCTTTCATCTGAGGAAACATGTCCGAAAGACCATCCGTGATCGTTACTCCTCCTTCCAGCGAGAGATAATTAAATTGAACTAAGGCTTTGCTAATCAACTGTGAACCATAAACTAAAAGCAGCAAATCAAGAGGCGGCAAAAGTTTTCTGACGAGAAACGGCTCATTTGATCTCTGTAACACATTCGAACCTGTTTTGTGTCATCGTTAGTACGGTTAGTCCAATACTTGTGTGGTATTGTTTAAACACTAACGCACGCAAGGTGAGCTTTGTTTTATTTAAAACTACACGTTATTCCATTGAAGTTGGAAAATTATCAGCATAAAGGAAAGAAGTCCTTGACATTATACCCGGTTTCTTGGTTTTCGAAACTAAGAAGATATCGTTAAAAACTGAGAAAGTGTGTTGCATAAGTGTTTAGATTCGACCAGACGCATCTGCCCATGTGAATCCTCTTCCACAAAATGTTAATTTCGGATTAGTTTTATGGCTAGATCTTCATGAAAGTTTGTCTTACGTGCAAGTTATGGTAACCAACATTCGGAAAAACTGAATTTATTAAAAAAAATTAAACCATTTCTGACTCTAAAGTAACAAAAACATGACTGTGACATACGTAAACTGTAACATATGTAAAAAGCTTGTTCTGCTTTTCATTCTTCGAAGCCCGTTCTGAGCTTCAGTTACGAGAAGGGAGAAGAATACCAGTTTCATTGTTTATTAACTTTTTCCATATCCGCAAAAGTGAGATCTCTCATTTAAAAAATAGAATACCATTATATATTGTTATTTTCTGATCCTTTTAACGTTTAAAGACTAAAGAAACTTTTGACAGTCTATTTTGATGAGAATGCAGCATCTTTTGAATGAATGAACTCTTTTATATATATTTTTTTTTTGCACTGGCTTATCAGTCTCTAAAGAGAATTATTTGGGCGAACATTGCCTAAAGGCATTTTCCAACGCTTAACTTTTTAAGACACACTTGAGGATCCACACTGGAGAGAAACCGTATTCCTGTGAACATTGTTCTAAGTCATTTTCCGATGCTTCAACTTTAAAAACACATCTCAGAAGCCACACCGGGGAGAAACCGTACTCCTGTGAACATTGCTCTAAGTCATTTTCTGTAGCTTCAGCTTTAGAAAGACATCTCAAAATCTACATCAGGGAGAAACCGTACTCTTGCGAACATTGTTCCAAGTCATTTTCCGAAGATTCAGCTTTAAAAACGCATCTCAGAATCCACAACGGGGTGAAACCATACTCCTGTGAGTATTGCTCTAAATCGTTTTCCGAAGCTTCAGCTTTAAAAACACATCTCAGGATCCACACCGGGATGAAACCGTACTCCTGTGAGCATTGTGCTAAGCCATGTTTCAACACATCAGCTTTAAAAAGACATCTCAGAATCCACACCGGGGGGAAACCGTACTCCTGTTCACGTTGTTTTAAGGCATTTTCCCAAGCTTCAGCTTTAAAAACACATCTCAGAATCCACACCGGGGAGAAACCGTACTCCTGTGAACATTGCTTTAAGTCATTTTCCCAAGCTTCAAATTTAAAAACACATCTTAGAATCCACACCGGGGAGAAACCGTACTCCTGTGAACATTGCTCAAAGTCATTTTTCCAAACTTCAGCTTTAAAAACACATCTCAGAATCCACACCAGGGAGAAACCATACTCCTGTGAACATTGCTCTAAGTCATTTTCCAAGGCTTCAGCTTTAAAAATACATCTGAGATTCCACACCGGGGAGAAACCGTATTCCTGTGAACATTGCTCTAGGTCATTTTCCATCGCATCAGCTTTAAAAACACATCTTAGAATCCACACCGGGGTGAAACCGTACTCCTGTGAACTTTGTTCTAAGCCATTTTCCGACGCATCAACTTTAAAAACACATCTTAGAATCCACACCGGGGAGAAACCGTACTCCTGTGAACATTGTTCTAAGTCATTTTCCAAAGCATCAGCTTTAAAAACACATCTCAGAATCCACACCGGGGAGAAACCGTACTCCTGTGAACATTGCTCTAAGTCATTTTCCCAAGCTTCAGCTTTAAAAACACATCTCAGAATCCACACCGGGGAGAAACCGTACTGCTGTGAGCATTGTTCTAAATCGTTTTCCAAAGCATCAGCTTTAAAAACACATCTCAGAATCCACACCGGGGAGAAACCGTACTCCTGTGAACATTGTTCTAAGCCATTTTCCGACGCATCAGCTTTAAAAACACATCTCAGAATCCACACCGGGGAGAAACCGTACTCCTGTGAACATTGTTCTAAGTCATTTTCCGAAGCATCAACTTTAAAAACACATCTCAGAATCCACACCGGGGAGAAACCGTACTCCTGTGAACATTGCTCTAAGTCATTTTCCCAAGCTATCAGCTTTAAAAACACATCTCAGAATCCACACCGGGGAGAAACCGTACTCCTGTGAACATTGTTCTAAGCCATTTTCCGACGCATCAGCTTTAAAAACACATCTCAGAATCCACACCGGGGTGAAACCGTACTCCTGTTCACATTGCTTTAAGTCATTTTCCCAAGCTTCAAATTTAAAAACACATCTCAGAATCCACACCGGGGAGAAACCGTACTCCTGTGAACTTTGCTCTAAATCATTTTCCGAAGCTTCAACTTTAAAAACACATCTCAGAATCCACACCGGGGAGAAACCGTACTCCTGTGAACATTGCTCTAAATCATTTTCCGAAGCTTCAACTTTAAAAACACATCTCAGAATCCACACCGGGGAGAAACCGTACTCCTGTGAGCATTGCTCGAGGGCCTTTTCATTCGCTTCAAGTTTAAAGACACATATGAGGATCCATGCTGGGGAGACACCGTTGTGAGCATTGTTCAAAGGCATTTTCCCGCCTCCAACGCTTTATGCAGACTACTGAAGTCTGTATCTTTGCAACAAACAGATTGAAAAATACGTCAATGCATAGCAAAACAACGCCCCCGTAATACTACATGCCTACTGCTCTGTGATTTTTAACACAGAGCAAAAATTTTCCCTTTTGTTCATAATGCACTGCCATTTATCGAAATTCTTCGCAACAAGGGAACTGTCAGGAAAATAAGCAATTGGTCTATTTCTAAATTTAAATGGAAAATTAAACAATCAAAATATTTTAATTCGAATATTGTCTGGATCCATTGCCAAGGTGGCGCTTTGTTTCGAACAAATGCCTCCCGCTTTAAGGCAAATGTAGTAGGCATTTAGTATTAAGGAGACGTTGAGTAAAACCAGGAGCAAGCAAAAAGAGTCCCAGTACGTATGAATTTCAAAAATAACAACACTAAATGGTTAAAATATGTTGTATAGTTCTTTCAGTCACACACACAGAACATGCAGTTATGAATATTTTCAATGATGGGGGTGGAAATTGTATCACATTTACTTAAGTTTGATTTCATAAAACATTCAATGCTGCTAAACATGCATCCATGGAAGTTAACAGATGTAAAAGTTTCAAGCAATACAACTCGAGTACAATTTTCCTAAACCTGCGGGAAAACGCTGCGTTTGCTTATCTGGGGCTACTCGAGAAAGTGCAGTGGTCTGTGCTCCTAAAAGCTGCGACTCAATTCTGTGCTAATCATTACGCCAAATACTGCAAATGTTCTCATACGACATAATAGTTATTTTAGCTTATATTCATCTAATTAGCATTAAAATCTCATTTTTCATGTAAGGGAGTGTGGGGTAAAGTGAAAAAAAATGAAATAAATTAACCGTCAAAATGAAAAAAAATTGGAAATTTGTTCCGAGCACAACTTGAGTTGAAGCATTATTTTTCATTTTTGGCAGTTATTTTGTACCTTCAAAGTAAAATGGAAAATGTTCACCCAAAAAAAAAAAAAAATAAAAATAAATAAAGACAATGTGAGAAATAAAATATGTTTAATAAAATATTTTCTATCTGATAGTTAAAAATATTTGTAAAAAATAAATGTATAAATAAACGAATGAGTGAATTATTGAAGCAATAAACGAATAAATGTATTTATGTGTATAAAAATGGATGTATATATGTATTTGTTCCTGATACAGATCCAGTTTTCGTCGGATTTTCATCAAACTTGGGACAGAACAGAGGTTCCTTGATGCACTAGAATTCACATAGGCGGAATTTTGGAAAAAAATTTCAAAATCCAAAAAGCTCAAACTTCAAATTTTTTGTTTCAAAATGGCATTTTCTTTCCATTTTGAAAATACAGAGTAATAGAGATTAGGCTTTAAAAGCATACAAAATGATAAATTTTAACACATTTGAATATGAGTATTTTCCAACAAAGATTACGATTACAATGAATAATCATTTTAAGGCTCACCTATTTCAATTAAGCATGAAATAAGTTAAATATAATGCAATACCGGGCAACGCCAGGTAATAAGCTAGTTAATAAATTATCTTATTAATGTATAAATATAAATGAGTGAATAAAAAAATAAGCGTTTGAATATCTATAGTGGAATTAATAAGTAAAGGAATTTAAATAAATTAATAAATCAAGAAATACGTAAGTTATTTAAAAAATGAATGAAAGTAAATTTTTCACTTGCCCCATCCATCTTGCTGTTCGTATACTTTGCTCTAAATATTTTGAATCAAAATATGTTTAAAGTAAACTGAGCAAGTTTTCTGCACTGGACATCGTAGACTTCAATTAGTACTTAAATGTAAATACAAGAATTTTTATTAATTTTTTTTGTAACAAAACATATTTTGATTAACCACGAAATATTATAATCTGCGCATCAAATTTAGGAAATGACTTGTTTATCTTTTTCATTGATCTTTAGAACTGTCTATTTTTTTTGACAGGAATGAACTGTACACTGTTAAAAAAATGTCCTGAAAATAACGGAAAAATATACGACAGCTGAGTTGCCGGAGTTTCTCCGTTTCGTTAATTATATTTCCGTGATTTTGAAAAATGTCCGTTCGTCATTTTTCCGTTCGTCATTTTTTCGTTTCTTAATTCTCTGTTCTTCATTTTTTCGGTTCTTATTATCCCCAGGGTTGGCAAAACCCGGGTTTTTATCTTTTCTTATGCGGGTATTGATATACACTAGGTGGCCAAAAGTATCCGGACACTTTCGAAAATTCACATTTTTACATATAGCTCGAAAAATAAGTAATCAATTGTTCTTTAACTTTAGTCATACAAAATATAGGCTTGACCGAACATTTCCAAGTTGAAATTAAATTACCCTTGCATTTGGGGGACGACAAGAAGGGGGGTTGAAAGTAAAACCGCTTTTTGACCATAACTCTTCGAAAATAGCTCGGAATAAGCTATAAATTTCAGTAATTAATTAGCATACTATGTATAATTACTGTACAAATTTTTATGAACGTACCACTCTTACTTCCGAAGATATGAAACATTTTTTAAAAAATGGCAATTTTATTTGAAGGGTTTTTGCTCATAACACGCAGAGTTTTTAATCAAACCTTATCAAAACTTCAGGAAAAATGACAAAATACAAGAGAAAGAACATACTAAAACGGTAAATAAAAATATTAAAAATCCGATGAGATATGAACGTTAAAAGGAAATAATTTTTCACGGCGCATGCGCGAACGACAGAAATTTATAACTACAAAAATATTGTAGCCTGGATTATACTGCATCTTATAAAAAAAGTTCCAGTTGAATATCGTAAAAATTGAAAAAGATATCAGCGATCTAGTGAGCTGTAATTCATTCATTCGCAGACAATACATAAATGGCAAGGGGTTCTCCACAAATAATGTGGTGACAATTGAGCATTTTCTTCAATGTTAAATTGTATACAGTTTGAAAATTTATATTCGGCATAGAAGTCACATTTCGCCTATTCGGCCAAAAAGACCTTATACGTAGGTGGCCAAAAGTATCCGGACACCCCCTGAAACTTTGGTTTTGAACGATGACGCAATAACCTTTAATTTAAAAATAGCTCTTTGTGGACAGACCCTCACTTTTTATGTATTGTCTGCGAATGAATGAAATACAGCTCACTAGATCGCTGATATCTGTTTCAATTTTCATGATATTCAACTGGAACTTTTTTTATAAGATGAAGTATAAATCAGTACAATATTTTTGTAGTTATAAATTTCTATCGTTCGCGCATGCGCCGTGAAAAAATATTTCCTTTTAACGTTCATATCTCATCGGATTTTTAATATTTTTATTTACCGTTTTAGTATGTTCTTTCTCTTGTATTTTGTCATTTTTCCTGAAGTTTTGATAAGGTTTGATCAAAAACTCTGCGTGTTATGAGCAAAAACCCTTCAAATAAAATTGAAATTTTTTAAAAAATGTTTCATATCTTCGGAAGTAAGAGTGGTACGTACATAAAAATTTGTACAGTAATTATACATAGTATGCTAATTAATTACTGAAATTTATAGCTTATTCCGAGCTATTTTCAAAGAGTTACCTCTCATTACGGACAGTTTATTATTTTCCCGTTTTTTTTCTAGGGTTAAACCATTAAGAATCCCCTCATTAAAGCGGACACTCACTTAACCGGACACGGACACAGCTTATCTTGCAAAAAGGCTCTTTCTTTACTCATTAAAACGGACACCGATGGACAAGTTCGGAGAAATCTGTCTTGTTGGTTTCTTTGTTGGGAGGAAAAAAAGATAAGAGATTCATTGAAAATACTTGCTTCAGTTCACTTCCAATACAGAGATTGTTAAACACAAAGGGAGGCAACCACAAAGGGGAATTTGTAACACTTTCTTCCACAAAAAACCACAAAAATACACTACCATTTTAGAACTTGACAGGAAAAAGTCTGCTGAGGTGGAAAGCGAATGTTGGTTTAGCGTAGGGAATACAATTTAGGCTCTTGGGGATAGCTCGGATTCTAATACAGCTGTTGGTCATGGCGTTCGACTCCGCTCGGTAAACTGGTTAAATGTTTTGATCTTCTCCCTAGAGTAATCAAACTGTCCGCCATGTCAGGACTATAGATCATAAGGTCCTGCCGCCATGTGCTCTTATGTGTTTACGATAGATGTTGAGAACGTAATTTTGCTTAAGCCTTATTAAAACCTCTACTGCCAGACTGCGGCCTCTGCTGCACTAGATCAGTTCCCGATGAACGGGGTCAATTGTTGAAAAGTGATGCGCACTTAATTCTAGCAACAGAGTTTATTTTGAAGTGAAAAAGAATGCCATAGCATAAGCGTGTGAATGGAAAGAATTGGGGATTATTGCCAGGGTGACCCCATATTGTGAAGCTCCTTGGAATGATTTAGTTTCATTTCTAGAGTTTTGGAAGAGGTACCTCGTTTGACCCTGCTGCATCATGTGTCCTCAATTCGCGTCCACGTGGAAAAACTGTCTCGCAAAGCTTTGAAAGAGAAAATAGAAAATGAGGAGGAACTCATTAATGAATTAACAAAATTAATACGCCTCAGTGGTGAAAATGCTTTTAATGTACAAAAGCTTATTCCATTTTATTATTTTTCTGTTACAAAGATATAGCTTTTGATCAGGGAATAAATTTTCTTTTAATATGTGTAGTTAATTGCTCTGTAATAATTAAACTATGTAGAAACTAATTTTGTATTCACTTTTCTTGTCCCTCCCTTAAGCGGACACCCCTTTAAACCGGACAATATTTAGGTCCCCTTAGGTGTCCGTATTGGAGAGGTTTTACTGTACCTCTTCTGCACTCCGGCTATTTTAAGGGTTCAAAACTGGTTAGTGAAACGGCAGATTGCTATTGAAGGAAGAGACAAGATATGAATTTAAATGAAAAACTTTATGCTCGCAATCGTCAATGTAAAAACTGGGTCATGAGTCAAACTTCAAACTTTGATTCAAAACGAAAAACCTGTTTAACATCACATAGTAATTGTATCTGTATAAAAGTGTTGAAAATATGTAAACAACGTGGCTGGGTGGATGGGAAAGGCAGAATGACACCCGAAATGCAGCTATCTCCTTGTGGTGCGTTCTGGGCTGTTAATGTAACGAAATATAATTGCATTTACAACTAAAAGCTGCATTTTCCCCACAAAAATAGAATCTGGATTACAAAAGAAGAATTATTGCTACTAGCAAAAAATGATTAAAAAAGTCAATTTTTGGTTAATTTCACGGAAATTTGCGGTTTATGTACGAACTTGGTACTGAATAGAATGTAAATAATTTTGAAGATGCATGAAAAGAGTGTTAAAAGGAAGCATTGTAATGGTTATAGAACAAAAATGGTGATTATTTATATTTTCCAAAAAATTTTTGAAAATTGACATTTTTTCGTACTTTTAGAGAAATTCAAGCCTTGGTAGGACCCTAAAGGAGTTGTTCAAACTTGATAATATTTTGCATGTGTTTTGTACTCACGCATGCACAGCTTTTGCCGGGTATTACAGAATAAAATTCCAAAATTTTTGTTTTTCGCTCCACTCAATTATGCATGTACGACATGCGTGCATGCTTGTATTTTATCATTCGGTAAAATTGGAACTTTATTTAGCAAATTGATGATTTTCCCCATCCAAAGAATTTTAGTTTGGGCGCCCTTGGGTGCAAGGTTTTCGCCTTAAATGCGTCTTTAAATTCGAAGGATTGGAAAACGCACTTGAACACTGTTCACACGAATGGGGTTTCTCACCCCTGTGCGTTCTTGAGTGCACCTTTAAATTGAAAGAACTGGAAAAGGCCTTGGAACACAGTACACACGAAAAGGGTTTCTCCCCAGTGTGAACTCTGAAATGGTTCATTAAAATTGAAGATTGAGTGAAAGACTTTGAACAGAGTTGACACGAAAAGGGTTTTTTGCCAGCATGGACCCTTTAATGTTTCTTAAGAGTTGAACTCTGAGAAAAAGCCTTTGAACAGAGTTCACATAAATAGGGTTTATACCCAGTGTGTACTCTTAAATGGTTCTTTAAACTTGAAGAGTGAGTGAAAGCCTTTGAACAGAGTTCACATGAGTAGGGTTTTAGTAGTTTAGTAACTTTAGTTCATTAGTGTGCATTTAAGTTTTAAATTGGAACCTTGGCTGCCAGTATTATACTGTAAAAACCAGTCTATTTTTTAGTGTGGCGGGTGAAAAAGTGTTGGCGCAGGTGGAGGACATGGAGACTTTACCCATTCTGTTGATCCATATTTCGATCAAAATGGATTTTAAAAGAATTAGATATAGTTTTCTGAAACAATCAAATTGTTTTTTGTGCATTTTTATTTTTAAATAACCAAAAGAAATTTATTTCAATCTATTTTTATTTCAAATACATTGTCCACATTTAATTATGAAATTAACATATACACTAATTTCAGAAGTATTCCATCCTAACTTTCACAAAATGGGATAAGGTGAAAGCACCAAAACATGCTCTTTTAAATACATCAGTTAGAAAACAATACAACACAATTGAATAAACAAATAATTAATTCAAATTTAATATACATAAATTGCATCATAAATTTTATTCAACAAAATGAATAGTTCAGTTTTAGGACCATCTCTTTGCTAATTAATTTGCATTGGTACGAAAATAAAATGACAGCGAAAAAAATTCTGCTTCTTGGTTAACCAATAAAATTTCAGCATAAGCAGTCAGTTACAACCTTTTACTAATAATTAGTTACTACTTCCATTTACGAGTTGACCCGCACCATTATTTGCTTCCTCTTGCCAATGTGCTAAATTAATTTTCACTACAGGGTGCCAAGAAAAGCACTCCATGATTTCAAAATTGAATAACTCGAAAACAAATGACTTTGAAACGAAGCAAACCGTACGTTAATTGTGTAATCCATAAAAATCATGTACAGAATTTTGAAAAAATAGCTTCAGGTGCTAAAAATGCAGACAGGAGGCCCTCGACGCTATAATTGTAAAACGAGTACCTCTTTATAATTAGTGTTTTAATTGCTGGAGCAGTCATTTATAGCTTCGCAACATAAAAGGAAGTTAAAACGATCTACATTATTGAACTGTGGCGCAACCTGTGAAATTCCGGTGAAAAACCATAATGTTCGTTCATTGGGCTCTCGTATGCACAACTAAACTGGGAGGTTGAGTGAATGAAAAGCACCACAGTCACCCGCAGAGGTATCTTCACACTGCAAAAATGAACTGTTTTTTTTTTTGCAGTAAAAAACTGTGTAACTAGCAATTTTACAGTTTCTTACTGTTAAGTTAACAATTTTAGTTTATTGCTGCAAAAATAAGCTGTATTATACTGTAAAAACAACAGTATAATACTGGCAGCAGAGGTTCCAGTTTAAAACTAAAATGAGCGGTAATAAGCTGTGAAATTAGCAATTTTTACAGTTCATTACTCTAAAATTAACTGCATTATACTGTAAAAACATTCATTTTTTACAATGCACAAGAGTGGACCCTCAAATGCAGGCCGAAGCTTGAAGAAGGAGTGAATGTATTAAGACAAATATGGCTGTTCACGAGTGCGGACGCCTTTTAAGTTTCTTTGTATCTGAAACAGGAAAAAATGTCTTTCAACAAATGTCACATGCATGACACGTGATTTGTCAAAAACTGCTCTTAGTCATAGTTGTCGTGACTATGGCTTTAGAAAGCATGTGTTCTCGAATGTGCTTTTAACTGGCAAGAATATGCAAATGCCTTGGGACAATGTTCACACGAATAGGGTTTCTCACCAGTGTGAACTCTTAAATGATTCTTTAAACTTGAAGATTGAGAGAAAGACTTTGAACAGAGTTCACACGAAAAGGGTTTCTCCCCAGTGTGAACTCTTAAATGTTTCTTTAAATTGGAAGGATCGGAAAAAGCACTTGAACAATGTTCACACGAAAAGGGTTTCTCCCCAGTATGAACTCTTAAATGTTTCTTTAAACTGGAAGGATTGGAGAAAGCACTTGAACAATGTTCACACGAAAAGGGTTTCTCCCCAGTATGAACTCTTAAATGTTTCTTTAAACTGGAAGGATTGGAGAAAGCACTTGAACAATGTTCACACGAAAAGGGTTTCTCCCCAGTATGAACTCTTAAATGTTTCTTTAAATTGAAAAAATCACTAGAACAATGTTCATACGAAAAGGGTTTCTCACCAGTATGAACTCTTAAATGTTTCTTTAAACTGGAAGGATTGGAAAAAGCACTTGAACAATGTTCACATGAAAAAGGTTTCTCTCCAGTATGGAGTCTTAAATGTTCCTTTAAACTTGAAGATTGAGTGAAAGACTTTGAACAGAGTTCACACGAATAGGGTTTCTCACCAGTGTGAACTCTTAAATGTCTCGTTAAAGATGAACACACAGAAAACGCCTTTGAACAATGTTCACATGAAAAGGGTTTCTCCCCTGTGTGAACTTTTAAATGTATCTTTAAATTGAAAGGATTGGAAAAAGCACTTGAACAATGTTCACATGAGAAGGGTTTCTCCCCAGTGTGAACTCTTAAATGTATCTTTAAATGTGAAGATTTAGAAAAAGAGTTTGAACAGAGTTCACACGAATAGGGTTTCTCCCCAGTGTGGGCTCTCTGATGTACTTTTAAACTTGACAAAAAAGGAAATGCCATAGAGCACCATTCACATGAATATGACATTTCTCCAGTGTGTGTTCTTAGATGTACCTTTAGGATTGAAGGCCGAGAAAACGCTTTTAAGCAATATTCACACGAATGCCGTTACTCACCGACACGGATCTTTGGTTGATCTGCCATGGCTGAACGGTGCAACTTCTGCCTGAAATTCAATGGATTTTCTCTTAATGATCAAGTGTTTGAAAATGCCTTTAGAAAGAATCCACAAGAGCCAAGCGTTTTTCCCCAAGTATGATTTTAAACATTTGGCGACAGAGACAATTCTACTTGACACATTTCATGAGCAAGGCTTTGAAGAACAATTGCTTGTTTGTGCAGGAGCCTCAAAATCGGCTTCGAATATGAAACGTAAAAAAGTTCTTGCTGTCAGTTTGACTGTCAGAAGGAGGGGTGGGGGGGGGGTAATTTAAAGCTCTTTTATCAGTGATTAAATTGGGAGCCCAACCAATTCAGAAGCTAACACGCATGTAAAAAAGCCAAACTAATATCCCTGCAAAATAATAGATGCGTTCGTTTCCGCATGTGACCTGGATGGTTCCTTGATTGGCTCAGATGAGGTAACACCGTTTGTCAAAAGCCTTAATATTCGAGAAAATACTACTGGAGTTGCATTTCTTGAAACCTTTACTTCGATGAACTTGTTTAGATGCAAGTAGAAGTTTTGCAATGTTGGAGTTAAATGGGCTTATAATGTTATTGATATCATACACGTTGAAGTCTCAGGTCTAGTTGTCCGGGCTAATACTGAAATAACAAAAATAAAACAAATGATACATTGACAGCGGGGGAAAAAGACAAACAAACAAACATAAAAACTTTGAACACAACAGAAAAATATTGAAGCCATGCACAAAAATAAATAACAGACACGTGACCCAAATAGAAAGAAAAATACTGAAATTACGTTGCTGTGTGAGCAAATACAAAATTTTTGATATATTATACATCACCTGCAAGTTCAAACATGGGTTTTAAATTTGTGATGCCCATTTTTAGCCTACTTTCCCGTTAAAAATAAAAGAAAGACGAAAAAAGTATTAAAAGTAGCTTAATGCATCTAAAAAATATCGCCAAGTCCAAAAAATATCGCCAAGTCAAAAAAATATCGCCAAGTCCAAAAAATATCGCCAAGTTAAAAAAATAAAAAGGTAAAATGAATATCGAAAAATTAAAAATTTGAAAGTAGGGTATTGAGATGGGGAATTTGTGTGTCGGTCGGTCGGTCGGTCGGTCTGTCTGTCCCCCCCCCCTAATAACTTTTGAATGAACATTCCGATTTGGACAAACTTTTTTTTGTTGGAAAGATCTCGGCGAGTACAGCTCATTCCCATATTTGATTTTTTGATTTGAACAATTTTTGGTTCAACTTTGAGCCGTTCAAAAAACCGGTCCCGCGATACTAACTTTTTAATGAACAGTCCGATTTGAACAAACTTTTTTTTGTTGGAAAGAACTTTTCAAGGGTACTTCATTCCCGTATTTACATTTCCGATTTGAACAATTTTTCGTTCAACATTGAACCGCTCAATCAAGCTGTCACCCCTAATAACTTTTGAATGAACAGTCCGATTTAAACAAACTTTTTTTTGTTTGAAGCATCTCGGCATACTTTATTACCGTATTTAAATTTTCAATTTGAACACTTTTGGTTCAACATTGAACCGTTTAAGCAACCTTTCTCCACCTAATAACTTTTGAGTGAAACGTCCGAATGGAATAAATTTTTTTTGTTCGAAAGATCTCAGCGAGTGCAGCTCATTCCCATATTTGATTTTTCGATTTGGACAATTTTTGGTTCAACTTTGAACCGTTCAAACAACCGGTCCCGCGATGCTAACTTTTGAGTGAACAATCCGATTTGAACAAACTTTTTTTTGTTCGAAAGATCTTTTCAAAGATACTTCATTCCCGTATCTACATTTTCGTTTTGAACAATTTTTCGTTCAACATTGAACCGCTCAATCAAGCTGTCACCCCTAATATCTTTTGAGTGAACAGTCCGATTTAAATAAACTTTTTTTTGTTCGAAGGATCTCAGCAAGGATACTTCATTACCGTATTTAAATTTTCAATTTGAACACTTTTTCGTTCAACATTGAACCGTTCAAGCAACCTTTCCCCACCTAATAACTTTTGAGTGAACCGTCCGAATGGAATAAACTTTTTTTTGTTTGAAAGATCTCGGAGAGGCTTTCCCATAGATTCCCATATTTCGCTTTTTGATTTGAACCATTTTTTGTTCAATATTGAACCGTTCAGGAAAAAAAATTAACATTAGCGTCTACGGGGAATTTAAGTTGAATGTTGATCCTGAACTTAAAGTCGGATTTCCTTCAAACTAACTTTGTAAGAAAATGGTTTTGATAAAGAATGTTTGTAACGTACTTTTCTGAGTAATCTTCTGTGAGGACTCTGATTCCGACTCCGCAAACATGGCGGAAATGCAGGCTCAGAAAAAAAATTACTGACTGTGCAGACGATTTTTTGTTTATTTATTCATTTGTTTTATTTTATTTATTATTATTATTATTATTATTATTTGGCAGACGATGTTTTTTTTGTAACAAAAATTTTTCATTCACGAGAACATTTTATTCTTTATTTATATTTAACAACTGGCAACAGATTAAAAGTGAAATTCGAGACATTTTATTAACGGACAAGTTTTTTTTTTCTTTTTTTTTTTCTTTCTTTGATAAAATGTATTTTGATGCTCTTTGTACTTTTATTAATTTATTTATTTTATTTTTATTATTATTATTATTATTATTTTGAAAACGATGGAGGATTTTTTCTACGGAGGAACTGTAACAGTTACACTCTTTAAAAGGTGCGACAAAACTTTATTTATTCGCTAATTACTTTTTACGTGTCTATTTTATCTGATGAAAGGGGTATATTTTGCTTTTCGAAATCAGCTCTAAGTGCTAAAAAGGTACGTTTGACATAATTTTAAGTCTCAGTTAATCAAGAGAATAATGATCAGATGCGAGAATGCCGATGTCGATGTACGGGAAAGTAGGCTCGTTTAGTTCTTGACAGAACTTCTTGTTTTTTGTTCAGCTCTCAGTATCTTGCTATTTAAAAAAATACTGAATTCAGTAAAAATACTGAAAAATCACATGTCTGAAATAAATAAATGTGCTTCCTCAACAGGCTAGCCGAGTGGCTTTAAAGCTGGCAAAGAATTGTGCAACAAAAGGGACCTTTATTTAAAGCATTTTACTATAATAATATTCTTACTAATATATGACTTTTATATCACTAACCCTGATATGTACCCCCTTTTATGTATCTATCCTGAAGAAACCATAGGGTGCTGTATAGGTTGATTTGAATAGTATTTGCACAGCACAAAAAAAAAAAAAAAAGTCTTTGAAAGAAAGTTATTATCTTATATATGCAAGAGAGCCATCAAGTATATAAATTTGCATGGTAAACTTGCCTAAAACTGTTGAAGAAAACTCATAAATCATATTTTTAGATTTATATACAAACGTTTATTGTCACAAGTTTGCCTGTGGCAAAAATGTAATAAAAGTACCTGCAAGCCCATTCACTGTAAAAAAAACCCAAAGATGTTCCGGGGAGAAAATGGGCAGATGATGTGCCTAAATTTTCCAGTAACATATCTGTGAAAAACAAGAAAGTTTCCCATTAAAAGCCAGTAACCATCTTGAAATTAAACTAGAATTTCATTGAAGAATTTAGAAACCTTCCCAATGAAAGCGATTCACGTTTTTCGAATAAACCGGGACACTTTCAAAAGAAAATTTCAATTTCTTTTTCATCAGGTCTTGGCATTATCCTGATGTATCAGGAGCATTTTATTCATTCTGCGTATAGTGATATTAAATTATGTACTTGCATGTATGTTAACTCACTACTATGTATAAAAGAAAAAAAAAACTTACAAACATTTTCTGAAAAAGAAAATTATTTATTTTAAAATCGAATTAATAAGACGTTCTAAAAGAAAACTTAATAAATAAATGCATCTGCATACTCGAAGTTTCAAACATGCTGATTAATCAAAAAAAAATTTTTGTCATCTTTGACTATTTTCCAAACAAAGTTTCATTGCATTTTCTAGATTGAAATTACGTATTGAGATGTTTTGTACAGTGAATGGGTCAATTTTTTCTCCAAGTTAACATTGGCCGCCAGTGACAATGCTACTGGCCATTTTCTTTTCATAATCGGCATGATGCACTGGCAGTTAGTATTTTTGTTCGGAAAAAAGTGGGTCACCAGTTTGGCGACCAACATAACTTTTAGTCGCCACTGGCGAGTGGGGACCTCTAGTCTCGACTTTTAAAGCATCCCATTGTTTGCAAGTTAAAATAAGTTCTAAAGCTTTGACTAATGTTAAAGCACAATACATAATTTTACCAAACAGCCCTTTAAATGATGTGCAGAGAGAAAAAAAATATTTCCCGATAAATTTATGTTTGTCCAATCAGGTATTGCTGACTGGTGACTGCAAGCACTTCAGTCTTTTCGGATTTTTTACTCCTACTAAATATTATACAAAAAATAAATATTAGTGCATAAAATAAGACTTTGCTAATTTGTGCTTGATATCTGTTGTTTACAAATGTTAATTCCCCTTTTGTCTATTTTTTAGGAAAAAAAAATGATAATATTCAGTTAAAAATCACTGGGTTTTTGAATTCTCACTCTTGCGGACGAGTGATTCTCATGGGCGAGTAAAGCATCATGGAAAATTGAAAAATTGAAGTAATTAGATCAAATTAAAAAATCTTATCCCATTAGTTCTGAAAAGTTTCTTATTTGATATAAATATCTTTTGTCAACAATTAAATTTTAATTAGTTTTTGTATCTTAAGGATACAGTTCATGACTATGGGACAGGACTGAAAAAAAGTTGGCTTTATCAAAAAAAAAAAAGAAGGATCTGCCGGTTTTTATTGAAAAAGACCGTCTGTTTTAGATTTTCAAAATTATATCCTCTATTTATATAAATGACCTCCACACATTTTAATAAGGTAACTGTAGTGGCAATTTAAGCACTGAAACAAAACCTTCGCTGTAAATAAAATAACAAAAGTAATGTATAAAAAATAAAGCTGCATATCATTCAACTGTCCGACAAAATCCTTACAATTTTATCGCACTTAACGCTTTTAGAAATCAATGCTATGAAAACTAAAGGTTTGTTACCTAATGATTTTTGTTTTAAGTTGACATAGCTAATTATAATAAGACATAGCTAATTATAATTGTTTTTAACTTATTTTATCAGGGCGAGGACTGCTGATGGTCTTAGAAAAAGGTGAGAAAGGTGACAAATTTTAAAACAAAGGTGACTAAAAAGTGACAAAAAAGTAACTAAAAGGTGATCAAAAGTAATTTGTTAAGAATTAAAAAAGAAGAAAACGGTTAGGGCCATGCTCCACATCAGCGTAAAACGCGACTGAAACTGAAGGCAGAAACCGAAAATCCGTGTACTTTCCATAGGAACACCATTGAATCCATTTTACGCTTCTGCCTATTTTTTCTGCTTTACGTCGATGTGGAGCATGGCCCTTATCCTTTTTTCTGACTTTCACCAAAATAGCCTCTACATACTATTTTAAAAGACTTAGATTCTGAACATGAATATGATAGGGCTGGAAGTAACTAAATAAACTGTTTTAGGACATATTGTTAAAAAACTTTCAGTGTAAACTATGTTATGTTCAAAGATTTTTCTTTAAAATCAATTAAATTAACACCTGAAATTATGAAGTAAAGATAATGACAATGTATTTAATGAACATATTTTTTTTTCATATTTTTAATAGCTCATTGCAAAATTATCGGCATTCTTTTTCTTGTTTCTTTGTAAATACAAAGCAAAATGTTCGCTAAAAAGTATTGACAATACAGAATGAGTCAAGGCCGTAGCCAGCGGGGGGGGTCAGGGGGTCAGAACCCCCCCCCCGAAATTTTCAAACCTCAAAAGTTTTAAAAAAGTATTCAACTAAAAAAGAAAAAAAAAAAAAAAAAGAAAATTTCAAAGTCTGATGGTCGGAGGTCCCCTGCCCTCCCCCCCACCCCTCCGAAGTTGTGACGGGTCTGAGGTTTTTGATGATGTAAAGAAAAATTAGAATAATAAAAATAAAAAAAATCCTTTGAATAAACTTGAATAGAGGTCATTCCATGTCAAGTGTACGAGGCGTCCCCACTCGACCCCCTCCGATTTTGATGAAATTTTTTTTGGATGTATGTATAAGATTTGCATGAAACCATACCAAATTATAGCTCCATAAGCCTTATGGTTCAGCCAGTAAAAATTATTTTAGAAAGGCCTCTTTTTCGTGTCTTGAAAGAACTGTCCAAATCGTCAAGTTTGTGCTTTTATTGCTCGCGACCTAAGACGATTATCGGACTCAAATTTGGTGATTCTGATCACTGTTTAGGGTAGAATAGCCTACTTGTGTAACAGAAGCTCCATGCACTGTAGATTTTTTTGCAATTTGCTGCCAAAGTTGGTAAAAAATCGTATTTTGGCAAATTTTGACCATACCTTATCAGCTTGTATCTGCTGAGAGAATGACTTTCTGAAGGTAATTCTTTCCTCCTTTGTAGCCTGATAGCTCGTCCGAAAGGTGTGCTAGTGGCATCTCGATAGCTCAAATAATTGCTGAATTATGCGAGTTGAAATTCCAGTCAAATTTCTTTTTTCTCAATTTTGTATCAATTTCAAAGGGCAATATCTCGCAAGGGTCATCTTAAATTTCAATTTTCTTTACATCATTGGAAAGAACACACTTTTCTTAACTAAAAAGCGTTATTTTTATTTTTGAGACAAACTAGTTTCAAGGGGATATTGCAGATCAAAAATGTGTACGTCATTCAACGTGAAATCAAAGAAAAAAAGACATAGACCTCAAAAGTTGATGTCAATTTGTTCTATTATTATTTGCAGGAGCTATTGTACTTATGTTCTGATGAAAAAACCATTTTTTAGATATTTTTGAACTTAAGTGTTTGAGTGCGCATTCATAAAAACTCAAGAAAAAGCAAAAAAAAAAAAAAAAAATTTCGTTTTTAACAAAAATAATTATCTTCTTATCGCTGCTATAAGAGCTTGAGTCTCTCTATGTGTTATTTTTAAGCTCTTGAAATAGAATTTCGGATGATATGTCACTTGGCAAGGTTATAGGTCATTAATGTTTCAAGGTCATAAAAAGCATTTTCCCACTTTTCATCATTTTTGTTTATGAGCAAATTGCAATCACAGGCTGAAAGACACATCCTCGGCAGTATAAAGAATGGATTTTCAATTACTACTTATCATATGTTCAATTACTATTGTTATCATTTATTTACACGGTAGAAATAATTGCAATATTCAACTCTATCGAAAACTTTCGTTATCGCTTTTTAGAAAAATAGCTCTGCAGTCCTATTATACATATTTTTTATCACGTACACACCATATTAACTGTTTAATTTATTATTTATCTCTTTTATTAATTGTTTTTATTTTTATTTTTTTGAAAAAGGAAACAATGCTTTTTATGAATTTAAAATATTAATGACACCTTGCCAAGTGACATATTATCCGAAATTCTGTTTCAAGAGCTTAAAAATAATACATGGGAAAAGACTCAGGCTCTTATAGCAGCGATAAGAAGATAATTATTTCTGTTAAAAACAAAACTTTATTTTTTTCCATTTTTTGAGTTTTTATGGATGCGCACACAAAAACTGAAGTTCGAAAATATCTAAAAAAGGTTTTTTTTTTATCAGAACATAGAAACAACAGCTCCTGTAAATTTTAATAGAACAAATTGACATCAACTTTTGAGGTCAAATGTCTTTTTTTCTTTAATTTCACGTTGAATGACGTACACATTTTTGATCTGCAATATCCCCTTGAAACTAGTTTGTCTCAAAAATAAAAATAACGTTTTTTAGTTAAGAAAAGTGTGTTCTTTCCAATAATGTAAAGAAAATTGAAATTCAAGATGACCCTTGCGAGATATTGCCCTTTGAAATTGAGACAAAATTGAGAAAAAAGAAATTTGACTGGAATTTCAACTCGCATAATTCAGCAATTATTTGAGCTATCGAGATGCCACTTGCACACCTTTCGGACGAACTATCATGTTACAAACGGGGAAAGAATTAGCTTCAGAAAGTCATTCTCTCAGCAGATACAAGCTGATAACGTGTGGTCAAATTTGCCAAAATACGATTTTTTACCAACTTTGGCAGCAAACTGCAAACAATCTACAGTGCGTGGAGCTTCTGTTACACAAGTAGGCTATTCTACCATAAACAGTGATCAGAATCACGAAATTTGAGCCTGATAATCGTCTTAGATCGCGAGCAATAAAAGCACAAACTTGACGATTTGGTGATTTTTGTTCAAGACACGAAAAAGAGGCCTTTCTAAAATAATTTTTATTGTCTAAACCATATGGCTTATAGAGCTATAATTTGGTATGGTTTCATGCAAGTTTTATATGTACATCGAAAAAAATTTTCATTAAAATCGGAGGGGGTCGAGTGGGGATTTTCTCGAAGTTTGGGACACTTGACATGGAATGACCCATAGTTCTGCGCACTATTGCGCCAAAGGAGTTTTTTTCTATCTTTTCAACTTAAAACTTAAATTATTCCGTCTCTCCTGCTGGTCTATAATCTTTAACGGGATAACAAAATTTATGGCACTTGTCGTTGAGATTTATTTATCATGGAAAGAGACAGAAGATCCTCTCCTTTAAGCTACAAAACAAGTGTGGTCCCCTTTTGGGCTCACTGCGAACAAATTAGCAAAAAGTATAAGATTTTTTAAAAACTTCTATCTCTTCACACATTGATCACAGTAAAAACAGATACAGATGTTTAAATCAGTTATTGTTATTATCAATGGAGAGGTGATGAGTTAACGAAAATGCATTCTTTGTTTTCTGGGTGCGAAGTGTTTTGTACTATATTTCTCGACCCCTATAGCACATAGCAATTTATCGTCGCACTCCTTTATGTTCCTTCCTTCGGTCCCACGGAACCAAGTCGCAGAGAAGGTCACCAAGTCGCAGAGTTTCTTTAATTATCTTTTCTTCAATTTTCCAAACATGATGTCGTCATAAATTCTGATAAATTTATTTGAAAAATAATGCAGGAGAAGAGAAAGACTCCTTTCCTTCTTCCCAAAAGCCTATTGATTAACATCTTGTCCATTACCTCAACTTCGCTCTCCTTCCTGTTAGTCCAACATACTCCCAATCATAGGTGGCTGGTGCACCAAGAAATTGGGGGATCAAAAGAAGTTTGTGAGGAGCTTAGGGCGGCACCCTAAAGTTGTTATTTTTTCTGTAAAATTTGCCTATATTATTGGATTTTAACAAATGACCTCCAAAAACTTTAATACAGTCTGAAATGCAGGATGGATTTTACTGTAGATATCCCCTTTGCAATTCAAAGTTCCTTTCTTGTGAAATAAGATGAGGAAAAAAAAAACATTTTTGTGTTATTTTCAATTTTTAATTTTCATGAAATAAATCAATCCACCCAGTAAATAACCGACCGTTAATTTTTCGCTCTAAAAAGTGAAGGGCAGGGCCCCTTTACTTTCGGAAGTGAAGGGGAGCAGGTGCCCCCTTGCCCCCCCCCCCTCCGTACAAACAGCCTTTGCTCCCATTGCGTCATAAAAGTTGCATTGTTTATTTTTTTTTTCAAACAAACTTTCTTCACTTCGAACCCCCCCCGAAAAAAAATCCTGGCTACGGCCTTGGAATGAGTGAGAAAATAAATTGAAAAATCAGAAACTTTAATTGAAGCAAAATGATGACTTACAAGGTGAAAATAAAATAACCTTGAAGTATAAAACTGAAGATATTATTTCATATGAATAAAAGTGTAATGTCTTTTGCTTGGGGGGGGGGGGGGGGTCTGAAAATATACAGCGGCACATGTCCAATACTGAAGAGAGAAAAACTTTTATATCATATTTTAAGTCTTGTGAGCACTGTGCAGTGAAAATGTTTTTTTTTTTTTTAATTTTGCTAAATCCTTACATACATCAGCAAAATTACATGTTAAACTTATAAAAAATTTCTTTCCAATGCATTAGTAATTTATTTTTGCTGTGAGAGCTACAAAAAGTAATTTTAAATGAAGTTATTAAAGAATCATAATAACTAATGTTATTATAAAAGAAGTTTAAAAAATATGTAAAATATTTACAGGATACAGAAAAATTGAAACCTTACGCATGACACACAATAATAGTTTTAAAAATTTAACTCAAACATTAGAGAATTTTAAAATTCACAAAAAAAAAAAAAAAATATTTACAAAATTTTCTGCAGAGCGAAATATAAAGAAATCTCCAACAGAAAATATTCATTTATTTCATTAAAAAGCGATTTCCAATGTTGGCGGCTCATTTCTGAATTTCTACCAGTCGTGGAAGGCAAAGCAATGGTTCGTCAACTCATATGTCACAGCGAGCTATCACTTAGCAAGATTGCTTAGCAACGATTTTATTGAAATTTTGAAACTTGACATTATTTTTTTTAACTGAGAGAGCTATAAACAATAGTAATAAAAATAGTATGCAGATTTGTGTAAATGCAGATTTGTAATGTGGAGGGGGAGCACACATTGGAGGTCAAGACATTGAAAAACTGGTGCCCTTAAACCTACCTCTAACATTGTGAACATATTTGATACTCAATTCGGGATCATCAGTGAATCTTAAACAATAAAATTATCTTAGCAGGAGTCAAAATTGGGCATTTCAAATATAATGTTTCCAAAAAAGTTTTTTATTATGAAAAACAATAAGAATCTCCAAAGTTTGAAAATAACAACTTGAAATAAACGTAATAATATCACATAGACTATCAATATTTGTAAAAAAACATAGCAATATTAAATGTAAAAAGCACATAGTAATCAATCACTTCTGAAAATGAGAAAAAAAAAAAATATCTGTAAATTAAAAGAAAAAAAGATGTTTCCCAAATAACTTTTTTCTTCCTGATATTTTCTTTTTTGCATTATATTTTTTCTGCAAATTAAAGGGTATTTTTCCAATTATGCCTTACACACATGCTTCAAGGTCATAGAGACTTGTGGTATGGCATAGAAAAAACATTTGTTAGAACATGAAACTAAATTTGAAAAA
The DNA here is from genome assembly GCA_038373865.1 of Uloborus plumipes. Lineage (NCBI taxonomy): Eukaryota > Metazoa > Arthropoda > Arachnida > Araneae > Uloboridae > Uloborus > Uloborus plumipes. Next base: position 65,615 of record JAXGGA010002365.1, on the reverse strand, counting down.
GGGTGAAATCAGCAACCAGTTTTTTCTTTGGGCAAGGTGGGGGTAGAGCAGAAAAGAGATAAGAACATAACAGTAAAGATAAGAATTTTGACCCTGTTTTTCCCCCATCTCTATGCAAATCATCAACACAATTTTGTTATAAGAACAAAAAAAAAAAAAAAACCCTGCCAAACATCCTTGGAACAGGTGCACCTGTTTTTTTGTTTCCTCTTGAAACTTTTTTAAACAGGTGCTTCTAAAAGGCTTTGTTTTGTGAATGAGCCACAGTTGAAACACTTTTTTTAATGGTTGAATGACAGATTTTTGCTTTTTTTTTTCAAAATTCCATTTATTTTCAGGTAAGAAAAAAAATATTCATACTTTTCAAAAAATTTATGAATCAAAAATGAATTTTTCTAAAACACATTTCAAGAAAGGTTTAAAAAGGTGACTAAAATTCCAAAAGGTGACAAAAAGTGACCAAAATTTCAAAAGGTGACTAAAGGTGAGAAAGGTGACTGAGTCCTCGCCCTGTTTTATGCTAAAATGAAAGAGGTGAGCTTTAAATTGATAACTCCTTGTTGATCCTAATCTTTGTTGGAAAATACTCATATTTAAATGTTAATTTTTATCTATTTGTATTCTCAAAGGCTTATCTCTATTGCTCTATATATTCAAAATTGAAAGAAAATGGCCATTTTGAGCAAAATTTATATTTTGAGCTTTTTGGATTTTTAAAAAAATTCCAAAACCCCAACTGTGTGAATTCTAGTGCACCAAGGAACCTCTGTACCAAGTTTGATGAAAATCCGACAAAAACTGGATTTGTATAAGGAACAAACATACAAAGAAACATACAAATATACATCCATTTTTACACATATAGATGTCAAATTTTATTTTTATTTTAAAAAGATTTAACCTAACTCGACAAAATCCCAAATTGTAGTAAAAGAAAAACAGAAATACATGTAATCAGTGGCGGACATAAGGGCGGTCCCCTCCCTAATGCCACCTAATATTTTTCCCCATTGTCTATAATCCTATTTATATACCTTAAGATCGTACAATAGGGCAAAACAATGTACAATAAAGGCCAAAACGTACAAGTTGGCAGGTATGCAACTTCCTTATAAAGCATGCAGCAAAAATAGACAATTATTATCATTTTACAAACACTTTTAAACAACTGTTTATGCGTCTTACACGGAGCGTTTGAAAAAAGTAAATGGCACTTGATTTGTGCAGTGTCACTGGGACATTAAATTTTGCTGCCTTTCCATTTTTCACGATATAAAATAAACAATCTCAGTGTAAATTTCCTAAAAAGAACACTTAAACCAAATGTAAAAAATGCAATGTAATGTTGCATGAAAATTGCACTTCACATTTTCATTAAAAAATCTAAATATTGATTAAAGGATTGGCTAAGCTTTTTTTCTTTATTAGTCTTTTTTTGCTTTCATCCATAGTTTATTTAGTTTTATTTTTTCTTTTCACACGCAATGTAAATGAAATATTGCTCTCATTTTGGAAAAGATTATACACGTATCTACATATATATGTATGAATTTTTGTAATGGGCATAAAAGTACAAGAATGTATAATATTTAAGATGCGGTTCTTCAAAACGCGGTGGAAAAAAAAGTAGAAACGGAATCGAACGCGGTGTTTTCCCTTCAAAAGCGTCAAAGCTCCTATTACGGGAACAGCCTATAACTTCTAAACGGTTAAAGTTTTTTTGAAAATTTCAACAGTGCTGTACTGATGAAAATAGTGAATTCTTTTTAGATGTTTTATGTAGTAACGACGTTTAATGGGTTAAACATGAGTTTTTTATAAAATAGAAACTTTTCTTCCCTTTAAAATTAAAATTTTGTGTAGCAGTAAAAATGTTGAATGGAATATTATGTATTGGCCAAGTATTCATTTTAAGTTTGTCTGAAAATGTGGCATTTCGCATAACACGAGACTCCGTCTATTTACGTACCGATCCTACCAAAACAGTACTGAACAGATCGGGATATATAATGTAAATGGAGAGAACAAAATGAATTTCCCATTCCAACTGTAACACTATTTTTACAGCCTGTAGTACTCCAGGCCTCGGTGGCAGAAATTGTCAAACATAAGAGATTTTAGTTATTTTCTCAACAACAGCTTGAACTTTAAATGTGTTACAAATATAAATGCAAAATTTCATTTGTGTAATCCAAATAATTATTATTTTTAACAGAAATTTACATCCAACTTTTGAACTTATTTAAAAAATTCGTCAGTAGCAGCTTTCTGACTTCAAAAAATCAAAAACTATCCAAATTTACTCGTCATCATTCAAATGTCAATTTTAAATATGTGATTTTTGTAAATATTTCAATGTTTTTTTCTTTTTCTTTTTTTTTTTTTGCAGAAATGGTTTTTTTTACACATATGGGATTTTTTTTTAAATTGTGGATTTTAAACAGAAAACCATTTTTTTACAGTAACAAGCATTTTTAATACGTCTACATTACATTAATACCAGCTCATTAAATGAAAGGATATCATAATTTTTACAAAAATATTGCCACTTATGGTGATTGACAATGTTGAGAGCAAACTTTTCATCATCTGCGAGTCTTCTCCCTTTTTTACAGTGACGATAATTAGAAAAAAAATAGAAATCCTGAATTTGTGTAGCTCTAAAGATTTTCTAGCTTTTGCATAATTTTGCAATAAACATTATCATATTTCAATATTCTCTCTGCATTCTACTTATACTAATTTTCTTGACCAATTTTATTTTCTAACATTATTAGGATTTTTATTTAAACACCGGACTGAAATTTTCAAGTGGGCGAGGCAAAACGGCAAGCATGCAAGAATACAGAATATGAAGTATAAAAAGAATTTAAAGTAACGATAAGCATAAGAGAAGTTACTTCCAAACAGTAGAACTATATATAAAAGATGAATGAAGGGATTTTAGAGGCAGATGGAATGAGATTTTGATATGCGAAAAAAAGTTGAGACTGACAAAAATAAAGGCTAAAATGCAGAAATTTGTGCAACCCATAAAAGTGAGCGAGTACGAAACAGGATTACTTTTCCACTTCATTTTAAGGGCTCATCAGAAAAATTAAGAATTTTTAAGACTTTTTAATGACCCATGGAAAAATCAAGAACTTTTCTGGGGTCCTTAGTTAGCAAAGTAAAAATTCAAGGACTGTGGGAGCCCTGACGTATACATATTCATCAACCTGAGACAATTCAGCATTTTACTAATGCTTTTTTTTTCCCAATTTTGGTTTTTTTCACTAAATAATTTTTCAACTGAGCTTAAATCCTGTAGCGAAGAATATATATAAAGCAAAAATGGTAAACACACAAAGCCAAAATAAAATTTAAAACTGGAATTTATTATAGATCTATCAGAAAAAAAGGTACATAATAAATTTTCAAAAATAAAAAAAAACAAGCAATAAATACTGTCATACACATGAAGCCACTTCCAAATAAATTTACTACAGGGGTGATTGTCAGTTCATAGAAAATTACCTGAAAGTTTTAAAGAGAAAATGTGCGTGAGTGTGTGTGTGTGTGGGGGGGGGGGGGTTGCAATGTTTTTTTTAAAAACCAAGGGTCCTATTACTTAAGCACGCCTAATTTTATCACTTTCCATATTTGAGAAAAAATTTCCATTCATAAACAAACAAGACACATTTCATATATTCGAAAAGTTTCAAATAATTTTTAGTCAAAATTTTGTGCATGCATTTAATTAAATAAAACATAAGTAATAATAAAGTTACTTTTGAGCTGGTGTTGTACAAATTATCTCCAAAAAGTATTTTAAAGATAAAGTAGGTCTAACAGAATTACAGTTGGTTGTGCAAAAATATTAATAACATAGTTAATGAAAGTTGCATTTGTTACTGAAAATTTGGAAAAGAATTTATCTAGATGTAGTACTGTCGTCCCCGCTTAATCGGGTAACGGATAAACAAATATCCCGCTTATACGAATAAAATATCTCGGAACCGATGCCATAGACGTAATGTTAAAGATCCCCGCTTAATCGAATACCCTGTTTAATGGAATAATATTTCTTGGAACCGACAGTATTCGTTTAAGCGAGGTACCTATAAATCTCCCAATCAATACAATATGACCAGAGTCAAAGATTTCATTACTTATTAACACTGAAGTGAAATACTATTTAAAGATATTATGTATGGGTTAAAAAACTTAAATTGTTGTAACAAAAATAAAATTCAGCCAGAGATTAAGCATTTAAGTTCTTGACATTTTACACTTACAGAGCCTGGAATTTTGTTTAAAACTCTTGTTTTAATGATTGAATTAAAATAAAAAGAAATGTAATTTGCTTGCCTTTCAACAAGGAATAGCAAGCATAGAAAATGTGAAATGATGACTATTATAAATAATTATCGGTATAATCACCGAAAATTCGAGAAAAGGAAAAAGAGAAAATCTGGATTAAAAATATCTTATTTCCGGTATTTTAGAGCATGAAAATACCAAAATCGATCTTGAAAATGCCGGAAATGCGGAAAAATACCGGAACGCAATCACCTGTTTACTAATGCAGCCATTGTATTTAGAGAAAGGCAGAAAGAAAGAGAATGAAAGAAAAACAATTGAAATCAGTTGATTTCTAAATAAAATATTTCAGCAGAATATTAAAAAATAAAAATAAGGAAACAAACAGACAAACAAATTACATGAATGGGGAATGACAGGGAGATGCCAGTTTACATGTAAAATAGTGAACAAAGAGCAATTATAAAAATGGAAGCAGCCCTGAAAAAAAAACCATTAATGCAGTAAGATTGACAACTGAATACACTGGTTCTTCAGAATGTGGGGTGATTCCCAAAATCAAGATCTGACCAGTCTGGGCATTTTTGAACGGTTTGGCAGTTGCATAAATGCTGGGCTCAAATATATCCTTTGGTTGCTGCGTGAATCGATGGCACACACCAGTGGCGGCTCGTGCCTTAACTTAGTGGGTTTTCCACAGACGACCGACTTTCAAAATATCACTAATGTTTCTCTCATAATTTTGCCATTTTCGGACAGTGAAAATATTCATCACATCAAAAGTGTCACGCCTCAAAGCGGCGCACCTCCTCAAACATTACGGGACTACACTCAAAAAGAAAATTTCTGCCTAAAAACACCCCCTCTCTCCCCCTAAAAATTTCGACAACCTGCACCATGACTTTCTGAAAGCCTCTATCAAATTAAGGAACTCGTAAAGTAAATGACTAGATTTAGGCATGCTTACATTTTTTTTTTTAATTTGGATACAAATGTTGCAATTTTAATTCATGAAAAAACAAATCCTAACGGTGTTAGAACTTTAAAATGTCACTTTTATAGCTATGATACTTTCAATTTTAATGCATGTATATGTTTTTAAATAAATTGGAATACACTGGAGTTTGACCAGTTATGGTCCCACTCGCTTACCTATGGTCATACTCAAACTAGTAATGAGATGAATCGAATTATTTTCAGGAAATACACAAAGAGTACATAACAATATTAAAACACTTATTTTTCTTACAATATAATCAAAATTAAAGGATCTTGACTACTGGTTCGAATACCATTAAAATTAAAACACGGATAACTGACTAATTTAATTATGTTTATCAGAATATTTGCTTAACTGGTAATAACCTTTTCGGATACATGATTTGACTGACAGTCATAGTAACGTGTTATATGCTCATATGTTAGAAATAAAAAATCTTGCAGAACGCCTAGTTTTTTCCAACCATTAGGTACCGTTATTAAACTTTGATATAATATATTTATTTAACTAGATTGCTTTTAAACAATATTTAATATTTCATATATTATAAACCTTCAGGAAAATATATTGCAAAATATAGTTTTTAAATGTTGCGAAATTTTATGTCCACGTGTTTCTTGAATTATGAAGCAATTTGTAAAATAATAATAATTTACAAAATAAATGTATTCATTTATACATTTTAAGCTGAATATAGTTTTTATATACAGTAGACTTTGATCCACTCAATATTTTTATGAACGTTCAATGTTTTAAGTTTTGTTTTTTCTGGTTACTGCTTTAGTGTATTTGTAGTAGAAGGTTAATGTTACGTGTCATAAGATATAAGAAAAAATGCGCAGTAGCAAGCTTTTTATTCAACATCTAAGTGCTTTTTCGGACATTAAAATCCCTTTGAGTGTGATAATATTAGTTGTAGGGATGACCATCAACGAAGGGGAGGGGGGGGGCAGACTACTTCATTGATATTTTAGGGGGCGGGGGTTAGCCTCTCGTTAGTCCTGGATATAAATGCAGTCATGATTCGGCTAAATAAATGTAGCATTTTGAGCTTAAGAATACTTATCACTTCTACAAGCATTTATAATGTCACACCCGGCAGGATGACAAATTCCTAGAGTTCATACAATACTTACAGATTTTTTAATATATTAACACAACACTGCGACAAATGAGATTGAATTCAAACTAATACTAAGAAAATGGCAAACGCACTACAAGTCAAAAATAAAGTCTTCATACAAAAATTTTGAAAATAAGAATTTCAAAAGCAAATTAATAAATAAAATATGCATGCATTGTATTAAAAATAGGTGAGGGGGGGGGGTAATGAAACTGGCAATCTCTATGCCTGTTAGTAATAGGTGTTGAAAATTAAAAAAGAAAGACTAAAAAAAAAAAGAAGACGTGTTATAAAAATCAATAAAAGAAAAACAGAGAGCGGAATGAAAAGCAAGTTTTCTCCCTACCCTAACACAGGGGCCAGACATTCCCTGCTCCTCTGTAACCAGTGAGGGACACTTCCCTCTCCACCGCTTTGGTTAGGGACAAAGGGAAATTTTGGGCCAGATAAAAAATGCCCACTTGTCGATTGTTACAATGGGGTGTCATCTCTCTCTGCTCTTCTTAATTCAGCCATTGCGATTGGCTAAAATCGGGGGCTTGGCGAGGGCCGCTTTGATCTGGCCCACGAATTCGTTCTTAAAGCCGTGCTAATGCGAAGCGCTTAGGTGCGAAACGCTAAAATTGATGGAGTTTGAAAACTTTTTTGTGCTGTATTAGCAATGTGGAGGGGGGGAGGAGCTGAAGGTTTAAAATATATTTTATGCCCTATGTTTTGTTTTGTTTTTTTCTTTTTTGTTGGTTGAAATACAAAACGATTATGTTTTATTCGGCATTTTTTTTTTCTTCCAATTTTTCTGGGTGGGCCCGGCCCACCTGGCCCATAGTGAGGAGCCGCCCCTGGCACACACATTCTTTCACTTTGTCGTCCATTTTAAATTTGTGTCCCCGCACTCCAAGGAGGGCTTTTTTTCAGTTCCCCAAACATTTGTAGGTCACATGGGGACAGATCTGGCCTATACTCCCTCAAACTCGTTCACAACCCAAAACACGAGTGCCAGCAAAGTTCATTCTTTCAGGAATGCGATCAAACTGAAACATGCTTGTAAACTTGCTTGTGATGGCATATGTTGCAGGACAAAGCTAGACCACAGCTAATTCAACAAGAAAAATTCTGCAGTAGTTCAAGTGGGCAGTCTTGAGCCCCCTTCCCCCGTTGAACCAGATCAGTCCCACGAAACTTCCATATTTTATGAACTTAAAAGAAACACTGCATGGACACACATTTTAGAAAGTGTGCAACTGGTTCAAACAGCAACCAAAAGATTTTTACGAGCACTGTATTTTGCGACATGAGTTACAAGGGGGTGAATGCCCAAATGCCTGCGCATGATAATACTTTCGAGTTTGGTTGATAATTACTAGGAAATCGCCTCTAACGCGTTACTTATTGACTGCTCTAACAAATTTATTGCCAATTTATTCCGAAGTGGTTTCATCTACATGACAGTATTTATATTATGTAACAGATTCGGAGAGAAAGTAATTATTTAGCAGTATTTCTTGATGGAATTATGCAATAAATATTAGCAATAGGTGTCATTTATTTGGGCATTTTGTTCATCTCTCTTAAAAAAAGGTTGTCTCTTTCTCAAAAAAGGTCAGACTGGCCAGCTTTTTAAAATTATGCTTTACAACTTATAATATGACCTCTATACGTTTTAACAAGGAAACCAATGACAATTTAAGTAACAAAACAATATGTTTTCTCCCAAGACCTGTACTAGGTTGTTGCTCCAGCAAAGAAGGAGATAAAAATACTGCAAGCCACTCCAACCATCTGACAAAATTCTTACAATTTTCTCGAATTGGCTCACTCAAACTTGTAAAAATCAAGGCTTCTAAAAGTAAACTTTTGTTACCTAATGATTTCCGTATCAAGTTGCTCAGCTGTCACTCGAGGTCTGCATCAATTGAGGAAATTTCATCAACCTATGGCTTCATCTCGAACAAAGTGGGAGATGGTTTTGGCACTAAAAAAGACAAAAGATTTGTGAAAGTGTATTGTTATTAAAATGCTAAATCAACTGATCCGGAAATTGCTTCGAGTGGCAGTACTAACATGTGATCTCTTGAATATTTAATGTAGCAATTTTTTGTCTTTAAATAATTTAAATTGCATTGAAAAAGGTCATGTTCCTTTTTAATATGGCCTACTTTTATGGAATACTTTTCTAAACAATAAGCAAAGTTCATCTTATTTTGCACAATCCGATAATACATTAAAATTAATTATTTTGTTGAAATAAATGTGGTCTTTATCCCAATATGTTTTGAAAATAAAAAAGAAAATGATTTTGATAAAAGTTGGCTTTTGAAATAAAAATAGGTTTCGCCAAGTGTTTTAAAAATATGATAAAAGTGCATTTATTCAAAGACTGAACCAAATGACTGATAAAGACAGCAGCAGACTCCTGTGCTTTTTTAAATACTTTGATTAAAATTAACTTTTAAACAACCATTGAACAAGTCTAATTTCCTGATATGAAACAATAGTTTTTTTTTTTTTGCTTTTATACTGTACAAAGTTTTTTAAGAGGCACCTTATTTTAAGTCTTGTTTAAAGGAATTAATCATATAATAAGTGATTGGATTAATGATATAAATATAAATTTTGTTTCAGTTAAAATAAAAAAAGAAATATTGAAAAAAAAAAAGTTTGCTTTTTCTAATTGAAGCTGGCTTTTGTAATCAGGTTTAAACAAAAAAAAAGGGTGACAATTTTCGCCCGGCTCAAATCGAACAGTACAAGAAGGTCCAGCACTTTTATTATAGCCGTTATTTTGTAAAAAATTATTTGATTAACTAGCTGCGGGGCCCGGCGTTGCACGGGCTGTAAAGTATTGAGGAAAGTTTCAACAAACAACTCGCCGCCAAGTCGGCTCGCCTTTAAAGTAACGAAGGAAGTTTCAACAAACTACTTGCCTTTAAAGTGGTGAGGAAAGTTTAACCTTTTAACTGTCATGCCCCAGACAATCTCGGGCACAGCACTGGTGTTCGAAAATGTCACGCCCAAGTATTACTCTCTTGGGTTTGTGCTTAGAAAAGTGCTTCCAGTTATACCACACAAGACTGAATTACTGAAAGGTATTCACTTTTATTTATTTAATTTTTTTTTCCATTTATTTATTTTTTAGAAAATATTTTTTTTTTTTCATTTTTAGAAAATAATGCTCCACTAGAAGCGAACTTTACAACTGCCATGTTGAGTGGCAGCCGCCTCAATCAAATATGCAGTGGCTACAAAACTTTAACTATGTTACCAATGTACTTCAAAATATCATTTTTTAACGACTAAGTATATTTTATATTTAACTAAACATTTGATTTTTGCAATAAAAAAATTTGACAATTTGTGCATCAACTCATCAAAATACCTTGGCAGTTAAAGGGTTAAAGAAATTACTCGCCGCCAAGGCTGCTCGCCTTTAAAGTAGCGAGGTAAGTTTCAACAAACTACTCGCCGCCAAGGCTTTTAAGTGGTAAGGAAAGTTTTAGCGAGGAGTTTCAACAAACTACTCCCCTCTAAAGTCACTCACTAAAAAGCTGTCCTGCATCCAAAAAGTCAATTGAATTATTTGCACATGCTTCCTTGGAAATAAAAAGGATGTTAAGTAGCGCATACTTAACATTTTTCCTAAATGACAAATAAAATTCCTTTCCAAAAACAATTATTCCCAAACCACTTTCTTCCTGTAAAATTATTTGCAAAATTCTAAATGAAAAAGTTCTTTTAATATTTGGATCGCAGCCAAGAAAAGTCCCTGCTAAAAACATTAATTGCAATTTTATATAAAAACACATTTTCAAAATGGTACCAGAGGAAAAATATAAGTTATTAATTAGAATAAAAACAATTGTTAGAACTTTGGTGTAACACGTATTCAAAATGACAACGGAAAAAATAACACTTTTATTTTAAAAAGTTCAATTTAATTAACGTTTTAATTTAAAATCGCTACGGAAAGAAATAAATGTCTTGGAATTTTAAATAGTTCAATAATTTAATTAACGTTTTAATTTAAAATGGCAACAGAAATAAATAAATGCCTTGGAATTTTAAATAGTTCAATAATTTAATTAACGTTTTAATTCAAAATGGCAACAGTAAGAAATAAATGTCTTAGAATTTTAAATAGTTCAATAATTTAATTAACCTTTTTATTCAAATGGCAACGGAAAGAGATAAATGTCTTGGAAATTTAAAAAGTGCAAAACATTTAATTAACGTTTAAATTAATATCTCAGCTAATTAACATCGTAGAGTTACGCAGTTGGTCTTATTGTCTTCCTTAGAAAATTTCGAATCAAATGGTACTATGTTTGATTCTCTACTCTCAGCGGTTTTTGAGGAGTTCAAGCTTCAGACGGACAGACAGACACAGACAGACTTTAATAGTATTAATATTAGATTCTTTTGCATAGCTATGACACCTGGTGCACAAAATCAGAAAATAAAAGTATTCATTGATGTGTGTTTATTTAAAACAATAGAAATCAAGCTTTTTTTACGCGTGCTGGACTCTACAGGTGTATATTTCTGAATTTAGAACACAAACATAAATCCATCTCTTAAACTGAAAAAATATGTGAGTGACTAAATATTCCTTTAATTTTCCCAATTCAAGTATAAACCATACTAAAAATATTTCAATTGTAAGACATGTAAGATTTCAGAGCAACTTTTATACAAAATCTGCAATATGAGATTTCCGAATTTTTCGATTTAAAAAAATAACTCCCAAAAACATATAAATTCAAAACAACTGCAATATTTTCAAAATTTCAATATCTGACTGCATATATTTATTTAAAAAAAAAACACCTATACATGTTTGCTGCGGAAACTTTATGGACAAAATAATGCCACGAAATAACTCCATAAATTATCCTTCAGAATCCATGATTTTAGCTAAATCCATGATTTTAGCTAAATCCATGATTTCTAGTTAAATGAAAGGAAAGTAAATAATTAAAATGGCGTTCCTTCTTTTGATCGAAATGAAGACAAACGAGGCGAGAGGCAAACATCATAAGTTACCTTTCTAAAAGTGCTGGTGATTCTTACTCACGTAAACTTCCTGCTTTGAACAAAAATAATAACAAAACTGTATTCATGGAATTGGTACTTGAATCCTTGAATGCTTTGGCCAGAGACAACAGAATGTTTTTTAACTAAAGCAAATTACACTACATTATATTAAGTAATCGGAGTTGCAAAACAGAAGAAGAGATTTCTTAAAAACGTCTCTCCTCTCTAACTTAAACTAAGTGTTTCCTCCTTTTCATCTTTTCTCTCGCTTACCTACAACCGTCAAAGGTGAGCGCTCGTTGTTTACGAAAGGCATCCATGGTCGTTTGCAGCGTGGAACCTCAAATTAATTTTGAGACTTCGATCTTTTTGTTTGACATCATATGCCTTTGATTTAAATGCTGCTTTTAAAAAATTGGCTTGAGAAACTTTGTCTCCGACATTGTTACCTGAAGTAATGAATAAATTGTCTGATATTCTGCCTAGGAATAACATTTGTTTTGCAAATGACCTGATCCAAATTCAAGTCACGAACTAAAAAGTCGAAGTCCACATTCAAGCTAAGAAAGAAAAATGTCTCAAACTTTTAATTTGTTCTTCAGCTTGACTTACTGATCAAGACAAGTAAGTTTTAACTTTGACATTACATTATCTTCTGTTAAGCGCTGCGAATTCTAAAAACGGTAGGACCCGGATGAAACGGAGCCATAGATATTCCGGTGCTAAACTGGAAATTGAATGAAAAAATTAATCGAATTTTCAAAATATAATATTAAACATTGTCTTAGCTGGTATTAAATTTCATTTTTCAATCGTTTCACTTCCAATCAAAAAAACACTTCATTTATCAAGCGAGTGATTTTTTTCAAAAAAGGTTTCGCATGTCATTCGGAGGAATGTTTAAAACACTCAGTCGCTCTGATTTTCCAGAAATTTGGAAGTTCCACGATACAATTATCCCTTCTACGCGCCTAAATCAGTGGCTACTTAGTCTTTTGTAGTTTGGGGGGGGGGGGAGCTGTAGTTGGGGGGGGTCTTTTTCCTCGTAAAAGAATGAAATTGATTGTTCTACATCCAATAATTTAAATTTTTCTTTGTTGCCAAAGACGAAAGTGGTTGAAGAAATTCCAAAATATTTTGAAGCAAGAACAACAATTGAAGGATGAAGGGGTTTATTTCTACTCAAGGAAAGTTAAACATTTGATTTTCTTTTTTGGCCCAAAAGTAATGAATGCAGAAATTTACAATTCAATTTAATATTCCTTTACGCCGCAGTATTGGTTGTTTTCTTTTCCCCAAAATTATACTGTAAAATCCTGATTATGAGCAGAATTGGATCGGTGGATTAGTGAATGTTGTGGATAATCAACAAGTAAAAAATGAGGTAAAAAATGATGTTAGTGTACACAATAGCCAAAAAAAATCTTTCGTTAATGCATTTAAATAAAAGCTGAAAGCGATAACATTGAACATAAAAAATGTCTTTAAAAGCTAAAAACGAACAATAACACATAATAATCTTAATATTATGACACACTTTAAAGTACAGTCGACGCTCGATATAACGACCATCTCCGTCCCCCAGAAAAAGGTCTTTGTAACGAATGGTCGCTGTAAGAGGTAGAAAATAGAGTATATTGGGATGAAGTTGGGTTTTTCGCACCAGTCGTTGTATTGGATAGTCTTTATAACGAGTGGTCGTTATAACGAGCGTCGACTGTATTACCAAAAGGTCAATCTGGTTTTTGCTTTTTCATAAAATGCTTGTTCTTATTAAGTGATTGACGTTTTTTTCATTAAGAATACCGTCTCCAAATTGATGTATGATCTGACTCTCCGAAATAGTTTATAAATTTTAGTCCAGGCTAGTGTCCATTGAAATATCATGATACCTCAAAATTTTATATATATGAGATTTTTTGGTGGTTTCTATATGAATTTGACCTACTGACAGGTCCGTGCTTTCCCACCGGGGCGTATCCTAGTGCGTTCTCCTTTACGGCGCCCCCTTGATATTTTTTTTCGTTCTCAGAACATGTGTGAAGGAAAAGATTATTAAGTAACAAAAAAATAATGTCGCTATCGGATATGAATGAATACTAATATTTTTTTTTCAAAAATAAAAATTTAAAGAATGGTTGAAGCAAAATTTGCAGCACCTTACATTTGACGCCCTAGGCAGCTGCCTAGTCTGCCTATTGGAAAATTAGGACCTGATAATATAGTAGTCACATGCAACATGGGAGATAAAACATAATCATCGAAGTTGCATTTGATTTAGGTGTCAGAAATAAAACTTGCGGAAACAAAAGAGGCATATATAAAGGACATTAATTTGAAAATACTGTATAAACCAAAGAATTGTTTGAGTATATACTGACAGACCATGTTTGATCGAATAATTACGTAAACGACATTTTGATAAAGGGTTCCAGTGGGAAATCCCGCCTGACATTTTTCTTCGCACAACGCAATTGCAGAGTTTTATATTGATGATACTTTTGTGAACCAAGAAATTATTGAAAACAGTATGAGGAAAGAAATGTTTTTCATTTCCCTGCTTGGGACGTTCAGGCTAAATATCCTGACCAAAGATAGCAGCATATTTCATCGAGATAGTGAATGCTACGTTTGACATATTTAATTTGAAAACAATCATGAAGTAAAGTCCATCTGGTTTCAGAGGCTCATATAACATCTGTTTTAGGGATGCAACAAATAGTGATTTGGCCGAATACCGAATATTCGGCCATAAGCAAAGCCGAATATTCGGCTATTCGGCCGCCGAATAGTTAACTTGTTTTTGTCAATAAACTAAGCACAGGGGGCATTCAAAGCATACTTTAGTATGAATATGAGTTCAATACACATTATTAAAGATTTTTAAAATAATTTGGAGTAATTTTTTTTGAAAATGGTAACATTAGTTCAAACTTCAAAAATATTCGGCCAAAAAATTACCAAAAAGAAGACCAAAGAAGAATGCATTTCCTTACTAATTGTGCTTAAAGACCAGAGCTCTATATTTAAGCTTCTAAAAAAGTATTTCAAAAAGCTTTTTCAAATCAATAATCAGAAAAAATAAGTAAACTGAATTGATTCAGCATGGAGTTGTATCACATGATTTTGTATTGCACTTAGTGTTTACATTTACCAGAATTAGCTGCAACAAACCATATTTCTCTGTGAGAAATGTTAATATCTGAAGGTATTCCAATACAAAAAATATAATTATATTTAGATAAATCCAGGCTTTTATGAGTGTATGCACGAAGAGAAAAATTGACTGTTATATTTCTTAGAACCCACATTTTAAAAAACGAAATGGGCTTTTAAGTAGTGAGAATTAAATTTCCTAACCTATCCTAACAGGCCAGAAAGTACCTTTCAGGACTAGATGTTCACTACATATACCAAATGTGATAAACATTTATTTTCCAAATCTGGTAAAATTTCAGGAAAAAAATAAAAAGAAAGAGACCTATCTCCAAAAAATGTTTTCTGCTTCATAATCTCTGTTTGAACAAAAAAACTTAGCTTTATGGTTTTCACAATTGCAAATATTACAAAGAATATTTTTGAAATTTTATGTAGGGAAATTAACAATGCTATTTTTATATTTTAAATTCTCATATTCAATTTTTTTTAAATAAAAGATCGGGAAAGAAGCATATTTCTATCATACGATTCCATTTTTATACATATTTCTTTTTGATAAAGTAAGAACTGACTATTGTTTCATGTATGGTTCATGCTTATATTTTATCAATTTAAATCTTTTATGTAGATTAGATCAATTTAATCGATCAATTTAATTAGATAGATCAATTTAAATCTTTTATGTAATTAGTTTTATGAAATAAAATAAGTATACCAACCTTTGTAATAGGCAAGAAAAAGTAGTTCTATTTTTTTGTTTTATCCTATGATTTTGTATAAATTTATTTCATTTGTTAAGATGGTCAAGGTTTGTAGTGCACGCAGTTTAAGTTGATAGTAAAATTAGTGAGTACCCTCAAAAATTATAAAGCTTCCTAGTGTAACAAGATTTCATTTAAAATATCCATTAAACATGATAAGAATAATTAAAAATGCATAAAATTTTCAAAGTACCAAAATTAAATACATTTTTTGCACAGTATTCGGCCAAGGCCGAATAGTAAAATAAGTATACGGCCGAAGCCGAATATTCGGCCTCGGCCGAATATTCGTTGCATCACTAATCTGTTTTTAACAAAATTTAACACTTGTTTTCTTATTTCGGAGTTTTAAACTAAAAACTTCTCACACAACAAAATGTATACATTTAATATCAGTTCGCTGCTTTGAAGGAAACTGATGATTTTGTAGTGAAAGGAGAATCTTGTTTGGTGATTACTAGCCCTTCTGTCCGCTCCCTTTTTTTCTTAACATTTCCGATGTGTCACTACCAAAATGGACCCTTAAAGAGTCAGCAATTTCTCAAAGAAATTTCACCCCCCCCCCTAACTCCTAACCCACAGTGGATGGAGAGTTTCTTCTGCTTCATTAGGGACTCGTGATATTGGGCGACAGCACAACTGGCTCCTAAAAGCCTGGTCAAAAGATAATTCTTGGAATGCAGTTTCCAGCCTAGTTGCAATTTACCACCTGCTGGGGAAGTAATATGGATCTTATTTGATAGCTTAAGGATGTTTTGTGCTTCTTCTAAATTAGAATATATTCTGAATATTAACACAGAGGTTCTCCTATTTTGCTGAAAGATTTTATTGAACTGATTTGATAGTTATTTTAATATGCCGAGAAAAAAATATTGCACATCCATCAGGTCTTGTTTATGTCTTGTTTATAAAGCAGGATCATCTCGGTTTTACTTTAGCACACTAAATTAGACTTTCAATATAATTAAATCGTAAAAAATGTTGAATAATTTTCTGGCAGACCCCATAAACAATAAACAAAAGGCAAATACGTAATTTAGTTATGGTTAAATAGTAAAATGAAAGTTGTCTCCTCATTCAGTAAGTTTCTAATGCTTGACTGTTTAAGTGAACTTTCTTCACGTAGTCTGTTTGAAAATTACAAAATTATCTTTATATAAGCTTCAGACATGGCCTGATCCCCAATATAGGCTCTGTCATAACTTAATTCATAGTATTGCTTCAGTAGTATTTCTAGAAAGATCAGAACAAATGATCTATATCGTTGTGTAACTAACCATACTTCATGCTTATACTATATTTCAAGTCTCTGAAGTTAATAAATATGTAGTGAGTAGTATAATTTAGTTTCCAGGCTCCTAACGTCCTATTTATACGACAACTTTTATAAAATTTCTTGATTAAAATTAGATTTTTACTATACCTACGAAAATGTGGACAAAGTAAACTTGCATAAAAATGATGTTGCTATTGAACAGTGCTCTGCTGACACAGTAACTTTGCGATAAATTCAATCTGAGAAACAAAACAGTGTTAGTAATTTAAAAAAAAAAAGATAAATTGCATTTTTTACACCTTGAATTAAAATTATGTTTGCAATATAACAAATTTCGACAAGTGTTTGTGTGTTGTCGGTCGTGTGTGTGCAGGTATGGGTGCCTCCACCCGAAGGAGCAGGGGCTCGTGGGCGTCCCAGGAGGTGGCGAACCGCAAATTCCGGAGGCCTGGGTCCAAATTGAAAAAGGAAATACATGACATTTGAGGTCCAAAATGAAAACAAGTAGAAACTTGTCATTTTTCAAAAGTTAAAAAAAATATGAGGGAAATCTTCATTCAAAAAGGTTTCGGTGAAAATTTACGTTTGCAACTTGCTATTTCTGGGATATATTCACAGTACCTTTTTCTTGTAATGAAACTGAATTATAAAAAAACAAGTCATCATATTATAAATAAAATCTTTACATTCTTGCGATAAGTGAAAAACACAAAATGACCACGTTTAAAACATAAAAATACTAATAATAGTTGAAGATAAATAGTTGAACGTTTTTCAGTATTCCAAGAAACCTTTTCTTTAGGCAAATTATAAAAATAGATTATATATAAAAAGCCAGCTGTCGACTGACACAGACTGTGGCGTACTCAGGGGGTGGGCTGATAGGGCTGCAGCCTCAAGCCCAAAGATTCTCGATTGGATTGATATCAGGAGAGCTCAGGCTATTCAGATGTCTCAATTTGGTTCTCAGACATGAATTTCTTGGTCATTTGGACGCATGGCAAAGAGGCTAAATCGTGCTGGAAAAATACTGTTTCATGTGGGTATCGTTCCTTCAACACTAGTAAAGCATTTTATTTCCAGAATATAGCAATAGATTTCTCAGAATACATCATGCCATCAACACTTTACTTACGGTTACTTTAGCGGGAGAAAAACAAATTATGGCGCATTTTGCTCGTAATCTCAATATTACCTTGGATAATGAAATGACTTTTGTCACTAAATAGTCGTTTCCTCTAATTTTTAGCTGCTCAATTCTTATATTTTAACACCCACAAATAGCGATTTTTCTTCATTGGTGGAGTCAGAAGCTGAATCTTCATAAACCGATAGACTGGCCGACCGGTACAATAAGGTGCCTTTGAACAGTAGATAAGCTTCTGATTAGTGGAAATTGATGATAGGTAAAGGATTTAAGTATTTCATCCATATTTTTACTAATTTTAGCATAATCGGTGAAGAATAAGGGGATAATTTTAAAAACATGAAAAAAATATTTTGTTTCAAGTAATATGCACAAGGGTGTACATTCAGAACAGACGTGCAAGCGCCTAATAAGAAGAGAAGAGGCAAAAACCCGCCCGAAGGAGCCAAAAACTTTGGAGGAGCTACAAATAACTGGTAAGCCAATATTTACGGCTTTGTTCATTAATTATTGAATGTAAAATGATTAAGGTATTTGTCAGAGAATTTTTTGTTGTGTGCATTTAGATCTGTTATTGCAGGGTTCCCACGGTCCTTAAAAGTCCTTAGAAACTCCTTATTTTTCATTTTGAAAAATAAGAGCCCTTAAAAGTACTTATTTTTGATTCAAGGTCCTTAAAATTATTTTTAAGTCCTTATTTTTCACTATGGCTAGTAATTTAATGATTTGAAATTGCTAGCAAGAATGAAAAAAGTATTCTTTCAACTTTTCTTTTTTACTGCTTTCGGATCCTGTGTTGATATCTAAACATTCTCAGTGTGAGCAAAGAAAATAAACGTATATGTGTTGGGGAAGGGAGAGGGGGTAGTTGTATAGAAAATATCCACTCGGCATTTGGAGTTTGCAAAAAATATATATAGACATGAACTAATAGATGCTTTAATAAGAAAAAAAAAACTTTTTACCGCTACAAATTGTTTGTCCTCTCGTATTTCTCCATCTGTAACCCATATCACAATGATTTATTTTAAAACATTGGTGTTCAACCTAAGTCTAAAGAAGCATAGTCATTTGAAGGTTTGACAAATCCTTTTCAACTAGTTCCTTCAGAACAAAATGTTTTTAGAAGTAAATACTGACATGTAAATACTGATTTTTTTTTTTTTTTTTGTCTGGCTACAAAAAAAAAAAAAAAAAAAAAAAAAAATTGCAGGAGCTTAAGTCTTTAGTATTTTTGATCTCTAATTGAAAGTTTTCTAGATAGCATCGTGAAACATGGAAAAAGCAAGGAAATTACTTACTAAGAACTGTTATTTTCACTACCCTATTCTTATTTTATTAATACATTTTTTGCAACTATTTCTTAGAAACCAGTTTCTCAATATTAGGATAATGACATAAGCAGCTACGTGGGTCAGCTTTGCAAGCTGTAGGCACCACTTTAAAACCATGTTTTTCAACCCATGCTGCAGGCATACATTTTGCCTCATTTGAACGCATTATTCATCATGTCAATCAATGCAATCAAATAAAAATATTTTGTAATCTTGCACATTTGCTACTTAGTTGCTTCCACTTGAAAATTTTAATCCATTTGCATCTGCATTCATTCAAGTAAAAATTATGGTTGACATTCACTAATGGTTATCTTAAAATGCAGTGAATTTTTTTCAAATAATATAACAGTAGTTCAGTTTGTTATATTTTGTCATAATTTGAATTTTCCAGCTTAAAATTGCAAAGCATTTCTCAGATAAATGAAATTTTCTCTTCACATAGCACTACTCTAGACAATTCTTGATCCCCTCTCCTACTGCAAACATTGCATCCAGTGAGTCATGGAAAATCATGGATTTCAAATTCCAATTGTATCAGATACCTTGCATTTTGTAAAAGTTTGGGTTTGAAGTGTTGCATAAATCTCTTACATTTATCCAAATTGTCTACATCAGTGGTTCTCAACCTTTTTTCAGCTACCGCCCCCTTTAGGACTGAACATGTTTTCAACGCCCCCTTTGCAGAAGGGCGTGAAACGGAAGCAGTTTTCTTGACCGTTTTAAGACTATTTTGCCCAAACAGAGAGTTCAGTTGAAAAATGACTAGGGGGTAAAAAAAACTTTAAAAAAATAAAAAACTTTTCAAACATAAGATATTTGTTTTTTTAAAAAGAAGCAGGTAATTTTTTTCCTCTAAAAAGCTGCATCAAATAAGCAACCAAGTGCCGAGAAAAGATCCTTCAAATGAGTGACCTATTTTGAACGTAAATAAGAGCAAAAAGGTTTGAAATAAAAATGCGTTGTTTTCAACGTTTTTTTTTTTTGAAAACTAATATACTTTGAACTTACAGCTATGCTTTACGCGTCCCCCATTTATAGCAATAACAAAGCCGGACTTTCGATTTTTTCCAGGCGGGACAAAGACTCACACTACCAACCCTACATGTCATCCTTAAAGATTAATTTGCAGGTTAAAAAGCAGGTTTGATTAAAGTTTTAATTGCAGGAGAAAAAAAATCTTCATATTTACAAATTACAAGATAAATTCAATTCAGAGATTCTTTTTGAGTATTTTATGGCTTTGAAATTCAGACTCCATCACTATGAAGCATTTAAAATTGACGTATTTTTAGGCAAGTTTTGTTAACATTAACAAGGGAGAAAAAGGTCCCTTATGAAATTTTTTCAAAATTTAAAATTATTTTAAGGCTAAGGGGTCAGAGCTCCTTCCGTTGTTCTCTGAAGTTGAAGTCTTTTAAAAACCTAAATTTAAACTATTTTGTTGGGGTTGAGGGAGTGGTAAAGGTTCGAGAGTAGTCTCGGGAAATTTTTTCACTATACTCTGAAAAACGCAACTGTAAACTACCTTTGGTGTTGTTACGGCGATGCTCTTACAACATAAAAAGTCGGTCAAGTTTGGTAGCTCTCTTCCAGTTACGGACTGGGATGAAAATTCAGCCCTGGCATATTTTTTCAGATGCAGCCACGGGGGGGGGGGGGGGGGGGGTCTGCCGGTGAACTAAAATCATGAACTTCTTCAAATTATTATGCCCAAACAATTTTGAAATTTATTTACTGAGACCATTGCAGTTTAATATAAGTTTAATCGCGAGTGTATTTATTACTCAGATCGAATTTTGTAGTTTTAAAAATGTATTTTAAAACTAATCTTCGAAAATGTTGGGGGAAAATGAAATTCGAGGGGGTACTCAACCTTTCGTTTTCCAAATCGAAATTTGTAAAGGGCATCTGTTATACATCAATTAATAATATAGAAAAGGGGGTCCAGGCGGTCCTCCCCCGAGAAATTTTTTTAAATTGTAGCTCGAAAAATGCAGTTTTAGACGATCTTTGGTAAAATTCAGGGGACGAGGATTAGAGGAAAATTTTCGAATTAATCTTCTTAAAAACGCAACATAGAAAATCTTTGGTAATATAAACGAGGTTCCAGGGAGAGACCTTTTTCGAAATTGAAATCTTAAAAACGAAAATCTAATCATCTCCGATTGTGATAGGGAGAATGGGATCGGAGCCACTCTCTCGAAAATTGGTTTTCGAAATTTTAGCTCTAAACAAGCAGTTTTGGAAGACCCTTGATGATATAAGGGCAAAGAGATGTGGGGGATAAAACCGAAAACTATTTTGAAATTTAAAAAAAAAAAAAAAAACCCGCAATTGTATTGCAGGTTATCTTTTGGTACGTTTAGAGGATCGGCAATTTTTCAAAATGATAGCTCCAAAAATTTAATCTTAGTATTCAGTATAAAATTTTAAACCCTGCTGACTGTATTTTAACTTCTTATCTATTTATTCCAGAGGCCTACGTTTTTGTCCCCATTTTGAAGGGATTTTTATAATTATATTTTTATTAAAAATATTAAAAATGTAAATATGTCGTCAAGTTTTACCCCAAGAAGGACGTCTGAACGATGAAGGACTGTCTTCCCTGACGAACGTCTTGTATTACAGTCATTACACCCGGGGCTAGCAGGTGGCAAGAGATGGCACAAGACTTCGTATCCTTTTTGCTAACTAGGCACAAAAGAGAACCACGCACATGATGGCTACGAACCCTTTTAATGATAAGCATCTGACAGACAATTGACCTAAACTGAGTCATTCAGAAGTACATCTACAGTAGATTGTTGATATACTCGTGTTAAATTATACATCAGCTCGTTTTTTTGCTTTGGCGGCCCTTTCTTCAAACATTAGAAATAGATGGCCCGCTCCCTTTCTGCAGTCGAACTCTAGAAATTTGCTCCTGCCGTCTCGGCGGCCTTGTACTTGGTAGTTTTACGGAAATTACTTTTTTTTTTCCTTGATAAAAAAAAGTCTGGTTCATATGGGCCGGCCCTTTTTGGCCCAGGAAAGGACCGGCCCTTCTGGCATTTTCCCAAATTCCCATATAGCCAGTCCGCCTCTGCTCTCTTCTAAGAATTTTTAGAAGCCGACTTCCTAAAAAGGCAATTCTAGGCTCTTTTTGGTCATGATTAGGGAAAGAGTAGGAGGGTAGATCGAGATTCCCTCCCGTTATCATTTTTTACAAAATCATTAAACTGACTTTTAAAATGATGATTTCTATAGCTCTTCAACAGAAATGTCTAGAAACAAAGTTTCAAGCTTTGTATGGTTATGCTAGAGAAAGAGGTGTGTGGTTCTGGATCTTTGCCCCGGAAGTTTTTTTGAAAAGTCAAGTTTTCAAAACGCAATTTTAAGCCTTTTTTCTTTTGCTGGCAATAAAAGTTAGGAGAGCAGGGAGAGGTAAGGAATTAAGGACTCTTCTTGAGCAATTTTTAAATGGACATCAATTAAACACAATTTTAAGGCTATTTCAGATAGTTACGCAATGAAAGAGGGACCCACCTCAAAACTTTTTTGAAATTTAAGTGCTATTGGCAAATTTTGGGCTGTCTTTGATGACGTTAGGAGAAGGATCAGGGTTCGGGAGACAACTCCAGAAATTTTTTTTGTAAACTATCCTTACCGATACATGAGAAAAGGTCTCCTACCCCCCCCCCCCCAAACATGTCCTCTCAAGCAAATTTTAAAATATGCCCACCGCTCCCTTACCGCCCAAAATATGTCCGCCGCCCAAAAGAGGTTCACCGCCCCTCAACATCGTCCCACCGCCTACTGGGGGGTGGTATCGCCCCCGTTGAGAACCACTGGTCTACATGCAATTCTTTTTAATAAAAGTGAAGAATTCTTCCGCTTAGACTGTTTTGGAAACTTTGGCATATCTGTCCTGAATTTTAGCTCTGTGTATGTAGTTAGGTTTTAGTAAAAGTGATTAATTCACTTTTATAAAATTAAGTTTTTATCATAATTTTACCAAAATCTGAACTATACTGAAGTAAATAGAAGTAGCATCAAATTAGAATGCCTTTTATTGAAATGCCTTTATTGCTTGCCTTTTATTGAAATCCGTTTTAGCATTTTTGTTTCATTGAGAAAGATAGTAAATTGACCCCTTTTTCCTTATTTTAACTTAATGTATTTGTATACGACATATTTTATACTTTTTTCTGCAAAACGCAGAATCAAAGATTCTAGTGCATCTTGTACTCAAAGCTAGTACTCTTTTGTCCAGTGTTTGATGTAAAATTGCCGCTAGCCTTGGAATTGTCATGAAGAAAAAGTTCAGATCGCAATTTTTTTATTTTGAAAATTTTTCTTAATTTGTCTTGGGTTTGAAATGTAATGATAAATGCTTCAAAAACATTTTTTGGGAAAAAAAAATGCTTGAAAATAAAGGTGTGTTTGTGCAACCTATAAAATTCATGCATATTTGTTGACTAATTAATACTTTCGAGGTCCTAATTTTTTGTGAAAAGGGTCCTTAGAAAGTCCTTATTTTTTGTTTTGAAAAAGAAGTGGGAACCCTGTATTGGTTCTACCTGTTCGAATTGCATTAAAAAACAACTTTCTTCAATATTCAAGTGAAAGCAAATATATATAAAATGAATAATTTGTTAAATGTTTTAAAACAATGTCTCAAGAATTTTTTTTGCATTACATGGCAATTTACAGTCAAGATTCCGTAAAGTACTATGAAATACTCTGTTTCATGAATGAGTTACATGAAATTCTGAGGTTCTACTTTTCTCTATTCTGCAACATTTACCTCAAAGTACATTTGTGATTCTTCGTAGCAAAATTTTAACGTTTTGGATAAGTCGAAAAATTAAATATTCAATTGTGTTATTTTTTCATCATTCAAAATAATAAAAATTATTATTATGATTGTTTTTATTATTGGCATTTTGTTAATGCTTGAATTGGCAAAGTATGCTGTTCCAACAAAATTGTTTTAAAACTGTTAATATTTGTGCTTTTAAACGTTGTTTCTCATTTTACCTAATTTATGCACAAAGCTATCGCTCTTTAAAATTTTTGTATTCTGTTGACCCGACTGAATGATATATTACGTGTGAAAAACTTGGTAGAAAAATTATCTACTTATATTAAAAACTGAGTATCTTTCTATCTATCTATGTCACGCTTCTTTCTCCTGAACGCCAATGAACTGAAAGTCGAATCAGGTACCGATAGATAGGTAATTTTTCAGGCTTCATTAGTTTCAATTTATATAATTATACGATTTTAATTAGCGAAGATATCAATTAATAAGTAGTCAAGTTTAAAGCGATTAAGCCTAATAAATGATTAAACTTCCAAGACATTTTTTCTTACCGTTGCCATTTTGAATTAAAACGTTAATTAAATTATTGAACTATTTAAAATTCCAAGATATTCATTTCTTTCTGTTGCGATTTTAAGGCAGGAATTTAAGTGAAACATGGACGATCGCAACTCACCAATGCAATCGCAAATTCCAAAATTTGGATTCAAGTGAAACGAATTCACTTGAATTCGACTTACAGTAGCGGTTGCAATATGCGATCGCCTCGAAGCGACTGCAATGGTGTTTCACTTGAATTCGGCCCTAAATTAAAACGTTAATTAAATTGAACTTTTTAAAATGAAAGAGTGTTATTTTTTTCCATTGTCATTTTAAATACGTGTTATAACAAAGTTCTAACAATTGTTTTTATTCTAATTATTAATGACATATTTTTTCTCAGGTACCATTTTGAAAATTTGTTTTTAAATAAAATTGCAATTGCTGTTTTTAGAAGGGACTTTTTCTGGCTGCAATCCATAAGTAGTCAAATTTAAAGCGATTAAGCCTAATTAATGATTAAACTTCCAAGACATTTTTTCTTACCGTTGCCATTTTGAATTAAAACGTTAATTAAATTATTGAACTATTTAAAATTCCAAGATATTTATTTCTTTCCGTTGCGATTTTGAATTAAAACGTTAATTAAGTTGAACTTTTTAAAATGAAAGAGTGTTATTTTTTTCATTGTCATTTTGAATACGTGTTATAACAAAGTTCTAACAATTGTTTTTATTCTAATTATTAATGACATATTTTTTCTCAGGTACCATTTTGAAAATGTGTTTTTAAATAAAATTGCAATTGCTGTTTTTAGAAGGGACTTTTTCTGGCTTCGATCCAAATATTAAAAGAACTTTTTCGTTTAGAATTTTGCAATTAATTTTACTGGAAGAAAGCGGTTTGGAAATAATTGTTTTTGGAAAGGAATTTTATTTGTAATTTAGGGAGAGTGCTAAGTATGCGCTACTTGACATCGTCTTTATTTTTGAGGAAGCATGTGCAAATAATTCGATTGATTCTTTGATGCAGGAAAGCTTTTTAGCGAGCCGCTTTAGCGGGGAGTATTTTATTAAACTTTTCCTTGATACTTTAAAGGCGAGCCGCCTTGGCGGCGAGTAGTGAATTGAAACTTTCCTCGCTACTGTAAAGGCGAGCCGCCTTGACGGCGAGTAAACTGTTTAAACTTTCCTCATTTCTTTAAAGGCGAGCCGCCTTGGTGGCGAGTAGTTTTCTCAAACTGCCTTCACTACATTACAGCCCGTGCAACGCCGGGCTATGCAGCTAGTCTTTATCCATTATACGCTTATGGATGGATTCGTTTAATTTATGGTTTGCGTGCTTTAACTTTTTAATGCTTTTCAGTATCATGTGACCTATGTCTTCAAAATTTCATTATAAGTCCTTAAATATTATTAATTTTATGTAGTAAAATGAGTACCGAGAAAATACACTGCTCTATTTAAAATAACATAATTTGCGTTTTCAACAATGATTTTACCAAAACATTATTTAATGAGAAAACTTATTTCAGTTCATCACTCTTTAGCTTAGTATATTAAGTAAAGTACAACAAATTGCTTTTGTATTTCTCTGGTAAATGCAGAATAAGCTTTTTTCATCTACTTTTGAATTTGAAAATTTTTTGTAGCGTAGAAAATAGAAATTTCTTGATATAGGAATTCAAAATAACATTATTAAGGATTAACAAACACTTATCTGCACTCTGAGTAACAATTATGAATTATATTCATTTATTTGCACTCTATATACATGGTTTATTAATTTTTTAGTGTAAATATTGATGCGAAAATTGGAATTAAGAAATACTAACAAATACGTACTACTATGGAAATGTTTGAAATTTATTGAAAACAAAATAAAAACATGTTTCCAGACAGGAAACTCATTTTTTTCCATATTATTTACGTATTTCTTTATTCGGGTTATATTCTGATGAATGAGATTTCGGGCACTGGTTGAAAACTAACATGCACAAACTACCACAAATATTTAACATGTGTATAAAAATGAAAAAAAAAAACTTAATATTGAACTAGCTTTACAATATTTAACAACTATTGAGCGTGGCGTACTAAAAACAAATCTAATTCTGTGAAAATTTAGCAATGATGAATCTCAAAATATCTATACTTTTCAGAAACTGACTACATATGACGGTAACATATTTTATAATATTTATTTACAATTATTAGTAAAATGAATATGAAGCACACATGCAAATAATATATACAAACTTAATTATTACCTTTTTCTTTTTTTCAACTTAAAAAAATGTCACGTAAGTAATTTTTTAAAGTGAAGAGGGGAATTTTCACAGTGACGAACATTTTAATTCAAACCTTGAGGGAACTTCCTTAGCATTAAAAGTAAAACTGTTTATTATATTTATTATACATAATTAAAGAACTACCAGCAAATTGTTTACTTTGATTAATTCAAAAAGCTGCATCGGGGAAAAAATGAAAAAGTATGACATTTTAATGGCATTGGAAAGCAATATTTTGCATTAAAAATGAAGAAAGTTTTAAAATTTAGACCGGCCGGCCGACTAAAAATACAAAAACGCTACTAGTTATAAAATTTACACCGGCCGGCCGGCCGACTAAAAAAATAATGATAAAAAAAACGCTACAAGTTTTAAAATTTAGACCGGCCGGCCGGCCGACTAAAAAAATAAATAAAAACAAAAAACAAAAAAAAACCCCACAACTTAAAATTTAGACCGGCTGAAACGCAGGCGGCCCACTGGGAAAATGCCTGGCTGCCCGCCGCCCCATCCGCCCCTGAATATAGTGTACCATTATATGAATATGTTATACCATTATGTCAATATGTTATAAAATTATGTAATTATATGAGTAATGTACCATTATATGAACATATATCATCTACCACTATATGAAGGTATTACAGTTAATTGAATATATTTTAAACTCATTAAATTTTTTTTTTCCAGTAGCTATAACATTAAATATATTTCCCTATCTTTTCTTTTCCATTTTTTGACTTCTCTTCTCCTGTATTCTGTCTTAACATGACAGTAAAAAAATTTCCTTACAATTTTTTGTGATTTGTTTCATTAGAAATTAATCATAGCAAGCCCCCTAATTTAAAAAAAAGGAAGAAAAAAAAATAGAGAGAGCTTAATTGGTGGAAAAGGAGGAAAAGATATTGGATATATTTTTAAGTCAATAAGAGGTTTAATAAGGTCATACGAAATGTTTCTAACAGGTAATCAATGGAATTTTTTCACGAATAAAAACTTCGATAATTAAGTAGGAAATTTCTAATGTTATGAAAGTGTTATAGGGCCATTTCGCAGTATTTGGATGTTGCGGACTCTACATTTCACAAAGTTTAAACATCAATATTTACAACATAAAGATCTAAAAGTTAATTCTTTTTTTGCTAGTGTAGAAGCACTACCAACACACAAACTCAAAATAAAAGGAAGTGCTAATTCAACAGTAAATTAATTAGTTATGACAAAAAAAGTGTTGTGTTGCGGACTCTACACACAAAAGTACGGCAAAAAAATGATCAAGATTAAGTGCTAATCCCTCTGAATCTATTTATCCCATATTATCAATGCTGGTTTTTTTTAAACACTGATACACTATAGATGCTTGGAGTACAAAAATTTAATATTTAAAATGAAAAGTTGAAAAAATATAGGAAAAAAACTTCACATACACAGTAAAATGACCTGCGTTGCGGACTCTACAGAATGTACCAATTGACTTTTGCCATAACACTTTTAATTTAAATTGGTTTTACTAGAAAAAAATAATGAAAGATTTTTAGATTTACATTTGTTTTACAAGAAAAAACAAGTTATTAAAGATTTAGAAATAATCTTTTTACAAGAAAAAAAATTGAAGTCTTTCAATAAGAGAAGAAATACTGTTTGCTATTTCTTTATTGTAAACAAAAAATCTACAAAAAATCAGAGTCGATGGGTGCTGGATCTCCTGGAAGTTTCATAAAGTATCCTGTGGCAGAAATAGTTTCTTTTCTTATTTTGTTTGAATTTGTTGCTGCCTACCGGCTGAAACACAAATTTAACTTCAATAGATTTCTTTAAATCTTCATTAGCTATTTCTCCTGTCCACCATTTGTCATTAAATATGACAGCAATCCATTCACCTTTTTAAAACTGCTTGTGGTGTGATAAAGTGATTTTATCTTGATTCAGCTCCTTGTTTAGTAAAGACATGTCAACTTGTTTCGAGTCAGCATATGCAGAGTTAACACTGCATATCACTTTTTGCTCATGAATTCTAAAGTGGTACATTTTCCTAGCTTGCGGAGAGCCCTCACATTAGTTATATCTCTGCTTGACATTCTGCTCCCCCCCCCCCCCAAAAAAAAACTATAATGATAAATAAAAGCAAAAAGAAAGTGAAAACATACACAAACATTCAAATAAATAGCTAAAGTTAAGTGTAGAGTCCAGCACGTTTTTGTAGAGTCCAGCACACTTTTTAAACTGTCATTAATATAATTTTTTAAAGATTTATATGCAATTTTTTTGCATAATTATGTTGAATGGTGTATAAAATTAGAAAATAAAAATAATTATTGAGCTGTGTTTATTAAGAGCCACAAAAACAAAACTTTTTTATGTTTTTTTGTGCTGGACTCTACAGGTACATAT
Source organism: Uloborus plumipes (assembly GCA_038373865.1). Classification (NCBI taxonomy): domain Eukaryota; kingdom Metazoa; phylum Arthropoda; class Arachnida; order Araneae; family Uloboridae; genus Uloborus; species Uloborus plumipes. The sequence goes on along the minus strand of JAXGGA010002365.1, from coordinate 36,454 downwards.
TTCTGAATCCCAAACACAAACAAAAATTTATATTTGAAACTGAAAAAGTATGTAAGTGACTACATACTCTTTCTATTTTCCCATTTCAAGCAAAAAATTGACTGTAAAATGAATCATTTGTCATATATGGAAGATTTTATGGAATTTTTAGCTGTAGAGTCCGCAACATGACTTTTGCCAATTTTCAGATTAAATACTGAATCTCTCTATAAATATCCAAACAAATTCAAAACAATCAACATATTCTCATAATTTAAACATTTAACTTCAGATATCTATTGCAAAAAATTATACCCAATGAGTTTTGTTGCAGACACTTTTTGGACAAAATACTGTGAAATGGCCCTATAGCTACTGAAATAAAAACATCTGGAATCTATTTAAAAGTAACTTTGATTATTTTTGTTTTTCTTTCTTGTTTTTCCTTTAAATTCTAACGTGCCACATGCTTAATTCAAAATGTAGTTATTACATATCTCAATTATTTCTAAAACAAAAAATGTGCCTGTAACTCCGAGCAAAACTGCATGATGAGAACTTTCTTTGGGGGGGGGGGGGGGGATTGGCCCGCTAGTCTCGAGAAATTTTCAAAAATGGCCTGCTGGCCAAAAAGTTTGGAGACCCCTTCTCTAATGCCATTGCTTATCTTTTTATTATTTAAATAAATTGTCCGAGACTGTTTGCTAAATAGTAGCAAAGTTTAATTTTGACACAACCTCTCACGTTGTACGTTCATTACCTTCCTTTTTATGTGTTAAATATAGTGTAGGCCCGTATTGAGATGTTTAAGCAGGATTTCAAAGTTTAAACTGTAAAGTTGCTCTTGTATTGTAATGTTATGCTGTTTGCTTTGCTTTCTTTCTCTCTCTTTTTTTTTTTTTTTTTGCTCATACAAAAAATATAAAAGTAATTGGTCATACTTTTTGCACCTTGTGGGTCAACGGGTGTCCTTCCTCCAGTGGCGCACTTAGGACTGCTTCCTGGGAGGGGTAAGTGGCTCTCCTTTGGAAAGTTTTCGGATTTGAAGTCCTAGAGAAAGAACTGCAGTCGTTTTTGGTTAAATTATGAAAAGGGTCGGGGGCTATCTTTCTGCAAAATTTCCAAAAATTAACCAAAAATCAAATCCACAAAACGCATTTCAAGCAGTTTGGTTTAATCAAGAAGGTTCATCTTCATGCCTCTGTGAGGGGCTTTAGCCCCTTAGCTCCCCTGTGGGTGCGCCACTGCTTTCCTCCTTCCTGTGTCCCCACTCCCCCCCCCCCCTTTTCATAGCAAATTTCACTAAAGACAGCTTGAAATTGCTTCTTCGAGATTTATTTTTCGAAAATTTTTCAGAGGAAAGATTGTTATTTAGCCCCATCCCCTCTTACTTACGGTCTCTAATGATAGCCTAAAATTGCGATTGTAAAATTTCTATTTCAGGAAATTTCGGGGCAAGACCACAAACTGGAACCTCACCAAAAATAATCTTAAATGGACTTCAAGTTGTTAATGAAAGTTGGGTAATCTTCCCATCTTTCTTTCCTGTAACGTTACAAAAATTACATGTGATATCTGTCGTCAATGTCAAAGACTAAAACTGCGTTTTCAAAGCTTAAATTTTGAAAAATTTCCGGGAGATAACCTCAGAAATTTTAATTACTACTTATCAACTAGCAATAAACAAGTATAATCTATAGCGAATAGCTTGTTTCATCTTACATTTTAAGTTAGCATACATTTAAATTTAATGTATAACTATGGTTAAAATTCAAAGTAGTCATTTTAGACGATTTTTTACCACCTCAGTGACAGACCTGCTGTATGTACTTAGTATACGATGACCCCCCCCCCCCCCTCCTGTGAAAAACAACATTCGTTATTCTCTTAATTTTTCCTTTCTGAATTATTCAATATATATATATATATTTGATTTTTTGTTCTAAGATTTAAGAAGGTGGTTTGCTACTACTTTAAGAATGAATTGGAAGGTACAACCATCCTAAAGCTATCAGATTAAATAGCATGAATATCACAGAAAAAAATGAACAAATGGAAAGTTTCAGATGAAACTTTCATGACTTTTTTTTTTCTTGGCATTACTATCCCTCAGAAAAGGCCCATTCAGAGGGCAAAGTGAAGAATAAAATGAGTACATAAACTAATGAATGAATCAATAAAGGAATAATAGATAAATTAACGAATAAATAAATAAATTAATTAATACGTGAGAAAAAACAAATGAGAAAATGTAAATGATTTAGTTAAGGACCGAATCTGTAAGTGATTTAATAAATGAAGTAATCGCATTGACTGCGAAGTCGATAAATGTTTTTTATTTTTCTTTAAAAAAGTAGTTAGCTGGTTTAAATGAGAAAAATATTAATTGTTCTAATCTGCTAGATTAACATATGTTTAATTTTTATTGCAGGGTATTGGAGTACTACTGGCGGAGACAAGCCGGAAAGTTTTCTCCTACACGATAATAAGGACAAACACAATAGGGTTATTGTCTATTCGTCGGAAAGGGGGCTAGCTTGGCTAGCAAAATCCACAACATACATGATGGATGGAAACTTCAGCTTGTCCCCGAAAAACTTTCTCCAACTGTATGTAATAAGAGTGCCTTTAGGGGAAGTAGCTGTCACAGCTGTGTATGCCCTTCTGCAAAAAAAAACTATGGAAGCATATGAAATGCTATTTAAAGTAAGTATGCCGAAAATTTAAACGTATGTTCCTACTCAGGGATATAGTACATGGGTTATTTTGTATATTTTAATCACAAATTCTTAAAACATAAAAGTGCTTTAAAATTGAAACAGAATACATATTACTGAATCTTTATGAGGAAATTAATAAGAAAAAGAAATCCATACTAAATATTAGGCATTTTAACTATGCCCTTCTGGTATAGGAAACGTCAAGAAAGAGATATTGTTACTTACCGGGGGGGGGGGGGAGAATGACAATAATTGAAGAGAGCGGCCGAGCAATGGAAATTACCCCTGAAACCTGATCCTTCACATAAAGTCAAAGTTTAAGGGTACCCCTAAGTTCCCTCCCCCCAAAGTTGTCTAAAATTATAAATATCTCAATTCAACCTCATCTAATATCTTTAAAATTTGACCGAAATGGCGTTTTTAAATCCTAAATTTTGAACTCTCCTGAAGAGAGCCCAAACCCTTTTCCTTAACTAAGTAAGATGGCTTTAAATAGGCTTAAGTGTAGAAAAAAAGATCCAGGCTCTAATGAATGCATGGACTGCATGCTTTTCAAAGTTAATATGTAATAGAATTCGAAGTTATTAATTTTTAAATTTTGAATTACTACAAACGATATTGCCGCTAAATTGTTGCGTGATTTTTCTTCTGTAATTCAACTACTATTCATTGTTCAATTAAACGATCAACACATTTGCTTAGCAATCTTTTATACTATGACATTCAAATTTAATTACAGTTTCAACAATGGCAAATAGAATAAATATTGCATTTAAAAAGGAAAAAAAAAATCGGAGTACTTTTAGTTGTACTCATGTCACTTTTGACAAAATTCAATTTTGTCAAAAGAGGGGGCTAGGCTACCATGGCGACTTTTGCTTGCCATCAGAAATAGGACAAGTATAAGGTACTTATTGAAAAGAGGGACAGATTTAAACTGGGGACCCAAGCAGAAACATCAACATGTCCCTAACAATCAAAAGTAAAGGTTTTGTTATTAATTTTTAGAATTTATTTCGCCAAGAACCATTCCCTTATCTTTTTGATACCAGTGTGCCTTCAGTGTTCCAGATTATTATTTGTTAGTTAACAATATACAGTACACAACGCACTTACTCATGTTTAGAGCTTACTAGTATAAAGGGGAAAAATAAAGGAAAAATAATAAATACATAAACAAGTAAATGTATAATAAATAAATGCAAAAATAAAGGAGAATTTTGAAATATCTATCGCAGGAGGGGGGGGAGGCGTTCGAAAAGGGTCTACAAGTGTAATTTGGACCATCAATCTCGAAAAATACTGAGAAGAATTTGTGAACCCTTATAGTATGGAACGCAATCCACCCGATGTGTTCTCTTCATTTTAGTAATGATTCTCTTCTAAACTGGAAGCTGGATCCACTCTCTCTCTATTTCCCTACAAAATTAAATATATAGTTATGCGTTAGAAGAAGAAAAAATTGAAGGCCACCAAACTCACATGCCCCCCCCCCTTCATTTACCTGTATGTAGTTTATTTAACCTCCCGATCTCCATGCTTTGATATTCGTATTTATAAGGTTTTTTAATTTCTTACTTTTTTCAGATGACGGATTAGAATGGAATTTAAAAGAAATCTCTCAAGGGGGGGGGGTGACAAATTTATCGGAAAAAGTCCCACAAAGTGCTGTTTAAGCCTATTTTTGGCAACTTTCGGCTCACCATGATTTTCCGAATTTTTAACGTGAACCACCCCCATCCCCGAAGCAAAAAATTTCGGAAGGAAACACTGCTGAGGCCTTACTACGGCTTGATTGGACTCTGAAAAGAGAATCGCTCAAAATCTTTCTTCTATCTTTATCAAGTCTCGGTTTTATGATTTTAATGTTGATGATTTTCCAGAAAGAGCCGTTCAACTGTTCAAAGTCACCAAAGATGGTTTAAAATTAGGGGAAACTACGGAGGTTTGACCCACTGTTTGTTTTCACATATAAGCAATTATTTAACAGATGAGCATCATATAGTAGCATGGTATCAAGTAGAATGAAAAAGTTACTTTTTTTTCATGATAAAAGTAACTTTATCTTGCCTGAACTATTCGTCATTAATGTAAACAAAATTAAATTGAATTATTTGTGTACTCAGATTAATACACTAAAAGACCGCATACTTCATGTTTATTTTCACTTCTTATATTTGTGTGGTTTTTAATTGTTTTGTAAAAATGGCTATTTAGGGAAAATTGACCCGCTTCAATTCTGGAAGGTTTGACTCGGTCAAATCTCTTCATTTAGATTTGATGGTATAACATTTTGTAAGCTGTATACTGTCGTGCTAAGCACAAAAGTCGTATCTGCACTTTTTAAGAAAATTGAGTTTTCGACATTAGGTGTCTCTGTGACGTATTTTACCTAAACACAAAATTATATGGTCATTTGAGAATGGGAAATATTTTTTAAAAAATTCTGAAAAAGTTTCATGTGAATAAAAACATGGCGGCGCAAAACTTTAAAGAGGTTTATCTCAGTTTGAGCTCGACAGCAGATACCATATTTGCGCTTAGCACGGCGGTGTATATCACTTAATTTGTTTCTATAAGTCATGTTTTCAACTCAAATGAAAGAAGTTTTTAATTCTTAATATGCAATTCAGGCTCTCTCAATACTTATTTTGAATGTGCAACTATTCAGATTTATGAACTGATCCAATTTGAAAATGTTCGGCATACTCCAATCGTCGAAACCGGATTCTGTGAAGAGTTAATTTTGATGCGGATTCTGTCAGCAAACTCTCTGAGTGACTGTTTGCGAAGAATCCCTTTTCGCGTTTCCTCAATTATTGTGAGGGTCTGTTTGAATGACTGAATTTGTGAGGGTCCTTTTGAATGACTGAATTTGTGAAGGGTCCTATTTGAGTGCCTGAATTTGTGAAGGTCCTTTAACGGACCTAATTCTCTCTAGATTGCCCTGAATAGCTCTCTCATCTTATTTTAGCACTATCTGCTCGCATCTGCGCTTATTTCGTCCACCTAACCCGACTGAAGTTATTTGATCACAGTCATCAGAACTCTCTGAGATATTCAGCCCATCTCCGCATTCGCAAAAATTTTAGACAGTACATTTCTTTATTTTATTCTAATTGAAGTAATGTAACTTTTATTTTATAGCATAAAAATTATTAAAATAATTATCTAGAAAAGGCAAATGTGGTATAAATCTTACCAAATCAAGGATTTTCACAGATACCTCTTTAAAATAGATGTTTTAAACTCAATCATTCAATGATCAGCAGAGGCACAGAAAGAGCTGAGAATGAAATTTGGCACTGGTATTTCTAAAAATAATAATGTTCAGATTCAAACTAAATTTATTTAAAAACTTCTGACCATTTTTAAACGTTATTATTACCGGTACTTTGTAATAGAATCTTAGCAGCATCGCTCGTTTTACCCTTTTAATGTCTTCTCTCTCCCTTTTTAATCTCCCCACTTTTGAGGGGTATTTGACCCGGTTTGGACAATTTTAAAAGATTAGTATTAAAACAATTAATGTATAATTTAAATAAAAAATAACAATGTAAAATTTTCCAGACATCATAAGAAAAAAAAACCGTCAGTGTTTAAATTTTCTGAACTTTAGAAAAAAAATAGAAAAATGTCTTTGTAAAAAGTGAGTCAAACCTCTCGTTTCAACTACGTTTTAAGACTAATTTTGGAGAATTTCTAAAGGTAGTCTTGTTTGTTTTAGTCTTTCGGTGAGTGCGTGGTCATTAAGCTCAATTTCCAACCGTGGCTCAATTTTCCATAATAGAAAAATAAATTGTGCAGGATATCTTATATTAATCAAACATTATATTCATGTTTAAATAGTCTGCCTTTAAATAAAAACATTTGGTTTTAAGAAAAAAGCAATTCAAGATTCTTAAAATGAGTTTTATTTCATCAATTTATTTTTTTTCAGTCAATTTCAAATATTTATCAAATTGTTTTTAAGGGATCTTTTCTATTCTCTTTTCAGATACTTGTGGAAGAAGCCGCTGCAAAAGGGTTCAACCTTTCGCCTTGCAAGGTCATCATGGACTTCGAGTACTCTGCCATGGTGGCTTTTATAAACACATTTGGAAGTAGCACTGAAATGCAACTGTGCTACTTTCATTTGTGCCAAAGTATCTGGCGAAAGGTCCAGACTCTAGGACTAACTAGACAGTACAAAACGGACACGGAGTTCCGCTCATTTGTAGGAAAATTGATGGCTCTGGCATTTTTGCCAGCCCATGAAATAAAGGCTGGCTTTCACAGCCTCAAGCGAGAAGCCCCCGTGAACTCCACAGACCTACTGTTGTATTTCGAGGAAACATATGTGTCGGGGAAGTTCAAGAAAACTTCCCCGGCAAACGGAGGAAAAATTATCCTCCGTAGGTCCCCGCCGTTGTTTCCACCATCAATGTGGAGTGCTCATAACTCCACATTAAACGGCGGGAACCGCACCAATAACCTAACGGAGGGCTTCAATAACCGTTTAAATAAGCTTGCAAGTGGCAAACATCCATCCGTTTGGAAGTTGCTGGAAGTAATCCAAGCTGAAGAAGGGATGGATGTTTTTAGGACTGCACAGTACAATGCAGGACGGCCACCAAAAAGGCGACAAAAAAAAAGATATACGTACCTGCAGCAAAGACTATTGTCTTGCGTCATAGATTTTAATGCAGGTGCGTTAGGGCGATTAGAATTGTTAGAGAAAGCAGGAGATTTTCTAAGAAAATCAATTCCAAAAAAGTAAAAAAAAACTCATAATTAAATGTAACAGAAAAGTTTTAAAGTATGAAAAATGTTTTGTTAGATATAAATTGTTGAAGAAATAAAAAACTAATATTATTAATAATTTAATATTTAACATTTATACTTTTGTCTTTACGGTTTTTTGAAGGAAATTTAAAATATTTTTTGTGCCACCGCTTCTTACAAAGTTACAATTGTTTAGTGATGTTTTACTTAATATGTAAAACATTACTAACAAAATTGTGTAACTTTCTTTGAAGCGGTGGCACGAAAAATATTTTTAATTGCTTTTTAAAAACCGTTAACTCAAAACTATAAATGTTAAATATTTAATTATTGATAATATTAGTCTTTTATTTTGTCAACAATTTACAGCTTACAAAACATCAAAATTATCAATTTTACTCTAGCATTCTTTTGGATCAATTTTACAAAAATTTCCCCTGCTTTCTTATTCCTTCTCTCCTGCTTTTCTGCATTGTATTGTTGGCAAGTCCTAAAATGACAGTAATGTACATTTTTGTAAATAAAAGAGGCTCAAATTACAACCCTCTTTTCCATTAAATTAATGATTTAGGGGTCTAGGGTTTCTTCGAAAGAAATTATTTGGATTTCCTGGAAAATATGTTAGGTTATGCATAACTTAACTCTAAACAATTTGATACCTTATTTTTTTTTAACATTCATAAACGCTAGCTAAAAATTTTTTTCCCAGAGCTATTTTTCAGTTCGCACGCATGATATCAAAAAGTGTTTGAGTTAAAATTTCCTAAACATTTTCATGTGCGTTGTATGTATGACCTGTTTCTGCAGCCTAAACCTAAATTTTTCTTTACCCACACTCAATTTTAAGAAAAAAAAAGTTTTCTTCCGCGAGTTTGATGAATGCTGATTTTCATTTTTAAAATTTCAACAAAAAAAAATAATTTAATAGGTTCAAGAATTGAGGAAGTAAAAATACTCTTTAAAATTATCATTAGAATTATGCATACATTTTACAGTAAAAGATAATGAATATCAGTTTTCGAACTTGAAACGTAAATTGTACTATTATATTTCCTATAATAAAACTGAACTTTTTGAATGTATGTTACATATTGCGTTATTGTTGAGAGTCTCAGCTTACGTATAAAACAATAATTTTAGTCATAGCCTATATGAAAAATTATTTACAAGCTTTTAAATAATGGGTACTTGATGCATCGAGTTAACTTAGAGTTGTCGAGTTGTCTTAATAATTTAAAGATACCCTCACTCATTTACCCACCCCCCTTATTCACTCATTTCTTTTTCTCATAAATTAATGAGTTCATTAATTTGTCCATTTATTTATTCGATTATTTTTCATTAATAAGTCGTTTATTCATTTGTTTACACATCCATTTGATGAAAATTACTATTAATCATAAAATAGAAAATTTCTCTCAGTAAAAATATTGCATTTTTCACTGGCCCCATTTTTTTTACAGTGGAAAATTTCTAGCTTTTTTGAAGGCGCAAAAAAAATGCCAAAAATGAAAAATAATATTTCAATGCAAGTTGTCATACAAAATACATTATCCAATCTTTATGTACAATTATTTTCAGAACAAATTTCCGATGCGTTCATTTTTAAATCGGTCAGCTATCTTAACTATTTTAAACAAAAAACGATGACTATCTAAAACACATACTTTTATTTGGCACTATGTTTAGTGCTTCTTACCCTTATATGTAACGATAGCAGTAACAGAGGTAATTTACATAAAAAGTCCAGATGAGCGCACTCTTGTGTTTAATTTAAATTAAAAGGCGGGATATTTTCTTCACACTATTTCACTTTGCCCCACATTCCCCTACATTAGATATGACTAGTGTAACATGTTTCAGTATTTTCCAAATGGTAATTCAAAGCTTTAAAAAATTTTTTTTTTTTTTTTTTGCAATGACAATACGCACCGCACAAAATTAATTTCTGGGTACGCCACTGCTGTTTGATTTAAGAAAATGTTTACATATTAAGAATAAGCTTAGTGTATGTTGCTATCCTGCAAATATTTAAGTCTCTTTCAGTACAAGAGTAGATTATACCAATGTTTTATTTTATGTGGGGTGTAGTGCTCTTCTGTTATATTCACCAAAACATTAATCAAGCCGCTATTTAAAATTTATATTCAGTTTTGTTTCACAACTATGTATATTTATATATTTTTGTACGAATCAAATTTTAATTTCGTGTGTGTATTTTCACACTTTTGTGATTATTTATTATATATTTATGTATTATATCTTTATGTTTTTTATTATGTAAGATGTGTGACCCTCTGCCTGCTTTAAAACTGATTTCGGATTGTTCATTAAATATTCAACCAGAAAAGATTTGTTTCAATAAAATTTTTAACATTTCATAGTGTGTCCTTAAGTTCAGTTTATTGCATTTCTTTCTTTCTTTCTTCTTTCTTTTGTGTGTGTGTGGGGGGGGGGGGGGGTATGTGTGTATGAATTAACAAGATTTTTTTTTTCCATTTATGGGGCACTTTTCAATCTCTCATTTTTACTACACGACTTCTCTGCATTTGTAAATTGTATCGCTTTTATAGAATATGTATGTATTAGAGATGGAAAAAAATCCTCGGCCACGCTAAATCATGAGGTGTGATTCGTTCGCTTAAGGCCAAGGAATATTATAATTTATGTTTTGATCATTCGGTTAACAATAAGGAAGTTTTAACGTATTAATTATTGCTACTTTGGCTACTAGATGAGACTTACAAATGACAAAATTCAACGTCTTCGAATTTTAAACACAATGCTGGATATTTAATTAATTTTTGAAAAACCAACGCGCAAAACAAGCGCTCCTTGATAAGCGACTACCCAAAAACGCCACAATGCGAATACAAATGCAACATCACATAAAATATTTTGGTTGTTACTTTTGTAAAAACAGTCAGTTTTTAACAACGACCACATACAGGAAGGAATTTCTTTGAAAGTCACATTTTATTTATAGGTATAAAATTTGACTTTTTGTTTAATTTATTATTCTGTTGACAAACTTTAACCTGTTTTGTAGAGATTGATCAAGATTATTGACAATAATCCTATATTATAAAGCATCCTGAGAGTTAACAAAAGGTTGATTGAAGCTGAATTTTTATCATTTATTTCTTATAAAGAAAAATATAAAGAGGGTGCCCATTACTTTCACGTCTTCTTTTGATAAAAGATATAAAGTTTCGATTGCATTTGTTACTTCAAAGAAAAAGCTTAGTTTTAATTTTATTCTTTTTAAAATAAACAGTTTCAAAATTAAATTTATTAAATATTTCATTTTATCAAGACACACGGTAGTGTGTCAGCCAAGTTCGCGCTGCATATCTGCTAGTGTATCTTTACACGAACCATTTCGGGCTACTTTCGACCTCTCCGTTTCTCAAGAGCTACTTCATCTACATGCTTTAAATTTTGTAAGTCTATTAGAGTGACATAGAACACCCATAATCCTAAATTTTATGAATATATCTCTTTTAGTTTTAAAGTTATTAATATATTGAAAAGTGAAAATATGGCGATTTTCTTATTTAGCTTATACACTCACTCATCAAAATGTTTACCTACTTCCAAGTGTCTCAGAATCTTAAAATTTGGCATCAAGGTATATATTTTCATACACTAACTATGGGAAAAATCTAAAAAGTCCAAAAACTACAATAAAAAAAGCATTTTTTTTATGAGTATCTTGGCGCGATTTATAAATGGTTCGTCAAACAAAAGCGCCAAAATGCTTGTAAAACGTTGCCAAAAATAAAATACTTAAGTTTAAAATCAACTGTTTTATTGTAAGCTGTTTCAAGGCTTAGTTTGCCTTGACGGAAGATTAAAATGGTTTATCAAGATGAAATAAATAATTCGAATTCTAGAGATTGCCTATGCCACCTTGCGGTGACTTAAGATATTAACCAAGTAGTTAAAATATTCTATTCCTCTTTTAAGAAAAATATAGGGTAAACACGAAGAAAATTTACTTGTTTTACCTGTTTCTTTCGTCATTGATCATAAATTGCAGCGTCTCCTATTATTTATTTGAATTACGAGTAAAATCGTTAAAATTAAAAATATGTAGAATGTAGCATGGCCTATGTTATATCTGCGTTGTCAGCGTAACTGAAATATCATGTTATGTGTGTATTAATTTGTCTAAATGAAAGCATAACCGTTACTTCGGCTTTTCAAAAATGCATGATATCCCAACAAAAACATAAATCGTCGCTTTGGAAGAATAACGCTGCAACTCAAAAAAATCAAAAAATGACATTTTTATATCACTTTGTTCAGAAAAAATCGCTCTTTATGGTGAACAAGGTTACAACTCAAAAGTATCAAAAATATCCGCTAGGGAGCAATTTTTGGAGAACACTGAAGTAACTCAAACTACCTTCACTCTTTTTAAAATTACGTCATTAGTTAAAATGCCATTGAAGTCAATCATGCTACATTAGAAAAGAGATTAAAATAATAAAAATAGATTAGGTTTTTTTAATGCTAGTTTCATTAAAATAGTCGCAATAGTTTTGAGCACAAGCGCAATAGAAGTTTCTGAAAAGTTAAAAATTGCTCTCCTGAAAAATGGGCTTTTTTGAGTTGCAGCGTTATTCTTCCGAAGCGACGAAATGTGAAAAAGGAGCCAAGTTCGGTTGAAACAATATGGCGACTCTGATCTGATACGCTCTTTCTGTCAGGCCGATATGGAGGACCGGACCGCAGTGCCGGATAAGCCGGTCCGTAGTGGCTGCGGGGCTGAAGCAGCGGTGCCGCCGACAAAAGAGTTGAAATCTAACAGGCTCCAAGTTCTATAGCTGTTCTGTTAACTCAGTCGTGAGAGTTATTGAAATGTTCATTAAGGTTTTTTAATAACATTTCGTTAGTTCCTTTCATATCAGCTTCGGAACTAGGCAAGTTTTAATCGTCACGAAGTTACGTTCAAAAAAGTCGGACTTCCGTCAGTTAGAAATGAACTTGCCAAGTTATAAGAAGCCGATATGAAAGGAAGAAACGAAATGTTATTAAAATAAATTAATGAACATTTCAATAACTCTCACGACTGTAGTTAACAGAACAGCTATAGAACTTGGAGCCTGTTAGATTTCAACTCTTTTGTCGGTGACACCGCTGCTTTAAACTGCCCAAACGTTGTTTCAACCGAACTTGGCTCCTTTTTCACATTTATGTTTTTGTTGGGATATAATCCCAACAAAAATTGAGAAACACCATTGTTATAATAGTCCGTGGAGTTAGTGCAAAAATATTTCACTTCCGGATACCAGTTTGAAATTTTATGTGGGGCTTATATTCACATAGGAGGGCAAAAAAAATGCCGGGAGACACTTGACCGGGGGTCAAGGTTATTCCTGTGATGACGTCATCAAAATGGCGGCTTTTGCAGGTAAATGTGTTCATATGTAACTGTTTAAAACTCCATCATAGATTTAAATATTGCAAAACTGAAATATATCATTCGAAAGCGCTTTAAAAGAGCTATTTTATAGTGCTTGGTTTTATTTTCTAAGACAAAGTTGAAAAGTTATAACAATTTTAAATTGAAAATTTATAAAAAAAGGCAATTTCTTTGTGTTTTCCGACTTTGAGGTAAAAATTTCGCTGTGATGCATGCATTGTAAAAAAATCTTTCCAATTTTATTACATTTAAGAATAAATTAGTAGAACTACGTACTATTTATCGGTATTTTATGTAGATATTGAATGTAACATGTTGCAATGCAGAAACAAGCAGAGCCAAAGCTCCTAATGAAGCTGAGATTGTAACTAATAATATCGTCATCAATAATAGTGTCAAAAATGCTTGCATTTTAATTATATAAAAGAAATACGGAAAAATACTTTTTAATACAAAAAAATAACTCTGTTACAAGGAAAGCTGAATTTTTTTAGGAACGTTTCAGGTATTGCACTGGTTCTCACAACTGCAAAGAAGTGTACAATTTAGACCTGATTTGATACATCTACATCGAGTACACATTTCTTTGCACTTTCATGATATTAGTTCTCGTAATTTCTCCATTGTTATTTCAGGGTTTGAAAACCAAAGGGGTTCAAACTCATCACCGATTTCTTTCCATCCCCACTGACGCGGATCTAAGAGCTGAAAATTGCGGTCATTTTGATGACGTCATCACAGGTGGGCCCTCGCCTCAGAAAGAAAAATTAAATCTTTCTAAATAGATCTTTTAAAGCGCTTTCAGATGATATAGTTGAGTTTTGAAATATTTAAATCGATGATGAAGTTTTAGGGGGAGTCAAACAAACGTATTTAAAAGCGGCCATTTTGATGACGTCATCCCAGGAATTACCTTGACCTCCGATCAAGTGTCTCCCGGCGGTTTTTTGTTCTTACATATGTACATAAGCTCTATACCAAATTTCACACTGGTATCCGGAAGTGAAATATTTTGGCAGTTTTTGTCGCTAACTCCACAGACTATAAAGTTCACTTGTCAGATATGAACGGTAGCTATACATGCAGTCTGGATGTTTTAGATAAAAATATTATTTGCAATGGGGATATTCCTAGTATACGAAAAGGACCTTGGATAAAGGAGCTGAAAATAACAAGCATTCAAGTATCAAACGTTCAAAGAAACTTTGGGCCGATTGAAGTTCTGTTAGGTGCAGACGTTGCCGGGAGATTTTTTACTGGCAAGCGTGAAGAATTGAATTCTGGTTTAGTTGCTTTACAGACAAAACTAGGATAGACTTTATTGGGAAAAGTCCATCCTAGTATTTAGTTTAGCATCCAACAGTACTCAGACACAGGGGCGGCAAATTAGGGGGGCAAGGGTCGCACTTCCAAATATTATTCGCAGAATGTTAAAAACCGGTAAATTCAATTAATGTATAGCACAAATCAATGATCACGTTCAAAAGGAACTAAAATAGCTTGTTCATTTTAACAAAAATTGATAAAGCTCTTCCTTAAACATATTCTCAAGATTATTTCTAATAAGTGAGGATTCTGAAAAAAATGTTCTGAAACAAGTATAACGGGACAAGAAAGGATTTTCAACTTAAGCTGTTTGGGAAATAGCACAAGACACTGGGAATCGATGGAAAGAAAACTTCTTTTTGACTCCAAATATTGCAGAGTATAACTTGACTGAAAGTTAAAAACTAATTACTAATCGAGACATTTTGCGTGACAACTAATTACAAAATAACTTTTCGCTTTGGTCTTAAAAATTTAAATTGTTTCGCAACTCCAATTTTTCTAAATATTAAATCCATTTTAAGATGTTTTTCCTTTCACAAATATGTATTTTGTTCCACACTGAGGTACTTCATATCTAAAAAACTCGCCCCCTCAAACGAAATGCTGAAATGCCGCCCCTGCTCGGACATCCTATTTACGTCCCATCTACCTTGGTAATGTCTCTCTGTCTTTCACATCTTGATGAAATCTGTCACCTCGTTCCCCACTCAAGTCACCAACGTTTTCGGAAAAATAGTCTTCGTGTGAACACAGAAAATGGATTTTTGAACTCATTTGCAATGGCTAACTTTGAATGCAGCCAGGATCCTCTTAACGATATTTTTCATAGCCAGAGTCTAATTTCTAAAAACTTTTGTACCACTTCTTTGAATGAGTTCCAGGCTTTTTTTTTTCCGTTTCATTCATTGATTCAAAAAATAATGGGTCAGAAAAAAGCTTGCGTATATCAGGTCCTGTGAATATTCTTTCTTTCAATTCAGCTTCAGACAATTTCGGAAACTTCGAACAAATATATTTGAAAGTCTCCATTTTTTGGAAAAGATTTGATTTGCTTCATCAGTTCTAATTTAATGTGAAGAGAGAGGAAACAACATTTTTACGATCAACCACGATACTGTCCAACCTGGAAAGCCGCGACTAGCACCTAACACCTTTGAACGGTTCTATTTTAAGAAGGGGTGTCAGCTTGATTAAGAAAATGCACCATGGCAGCATTTCGGCTTATTCGGATATTATTTTATTTTCCTGGATCTGATAAGGGAAGGGAATACATTAAAAAGAAAAACACATCAATACAAACCAACGCTTTTTTAAAACTAATCCAACGAAATGCAAAAAAAAAAAAAAATCCTCTCACATTCTTTATCTCTTATCACTATCAGCCTTATTTTGACAAAATCCTTAACATTCCAAGCACCTACTGCACCGTATATGAAGCTGATCAATGTGCCTCTGTAGGCGAGTGTAGCAGTCCTGTTTGTACTTCCCCCATCTGACCCCGCCTTCGCTCTCTCCCTTTCTTTCAGTTTTTATAACTGTGGGTAATCTTTCAACAGCTCAGAAACAAATAAAAACTATTTGTAGTAAACAATATTTTTAAATTATAAATTAGTATAGAATTTATTCAGTTATATAGATGTAAAATGGTACGTTACTAAACTCAGTACACACGTTTTGCGGAAAAACTGTACGTGATGGATAAAAACGGAGGTCATTTTCGAATTCAGCACACCGAAAAACATAAAAGACACTCAAAACATCCCATGCAGTTTTTTGGTTGCAGACCTGTGTAATTTGAAAAGAAGTTGCATGTAAAAATTTTTGGGGTTTTTTCATTCATTAACAGCTCTGTATTTTGCGCAATTTTTGAAAGAGAAATCTAAAACTAGCTAAGCAGGATTGCTTATCTTGTCATATGCGTCCTTCACACTAATTTTTGTTAAAATCGGAACTGGTGAAGCCCAAAACTTTTTTTTTCTTGATTGATTTGACGCGAAGTTGCCCAATAATGACTTAAAAATCACTATTTGTACCAGCGAAAATGCGATGCGCAGTAAAAAACGCTACAACTCTTAGCCGCCGGACTCCCCGCATGCTGCTCAGAAGGGCATAGAGAAAAATATATCAAAGAGCCAGACGTCTTAAAACAGTTGTTTTTTCTACGTTGCTAGCTCTTGGACGACAAGAACACAACGGCTTTGCTTGTACTTATTTTTTTTCTTCTTATTATTATTTTTAGGTGTTTTGACTCTCCCTTCTTTTCATTTCATTTCAGTACAATCAGTACTGCACAAGTTGCTGGAATTCAATAATCCTGCCTACAAGGAGTGTTGACTCGCCCTACCTCAACGCACGTCTTTGTTTCTGCTTTCATCTGAGGAACCATTTCCGAAAGACCATTCGTGATCGTTACTCCTCCTTCCAGCGAGAGATAATGATATTGAACGAAGGCTTTGCTAATCAACTATGAACCATAAACTCAAAGCAGCAAATCAAGAGGCGGCAAAAGTTTTCTGATGAGAAACGGCTCATCTGATCACTGTAACACATTCGAACCTGTTTTGTGTCATCGTTAGTACGGTTAGTCTAATACTTGTGTGGTATTGTTTGTACACTAACGCACGCAAGGTGAGCTTTGTTTTATTTAAAAGTACACGCTATTCCATTGAAGTTGGAAAATTATCAGCATGAAGGAGAACAGTCCTTGACATCACACCCGGTTTCTTGGCTTTCGAAACTGAGAAGGGATCGTCAAAAACTGAGAAAGTTTTTCGCATAAGTGTTTAGATTCGACCAGACACGTCTGCCCATGTGAATCCATTTCTACAAAATGTTAATTTCGGTTTAGTTTTATGGCTAGATCTTCATGAAAGTTTGTCTTACATGCAAGTTATGGTAACAAACACTCGGAGAAACTGAATTTATTAAAAAAATTAAACCATTTCTGACTCTAAAGTAGCAAAAACATGACTGTGACATACGTAAACTGTGACATATGTAAAAGGCTTGTCCTGCTTTTCATTCGTCAAAGCCCGTCCTAGAGCTTCAGTTACGAGAAGGGAGAAGAATACCAGTTTAATTTTTTATTAACATTTTCCGTATCAGCAAAAGTGAGATCTCTCATTTAAAAAAGCGAATACCCTTATATATTGTTATTTCCTGATCCTTTTAACGTTTGGAGACTGAAGAAACTTTTGACAGTCCATTTTGATGAAAATGCAGCATCTTTTGAATGAATGAACGCTTTTATATATTTTTTTTTCAATGGCATATCAGTCGGATACCTATCAATGTTCTAAAGAGAATTATTTGTGCGAACATTGCCTAAAGGCCTTTTCCAACGCTTCCCATTTTAAGACACACTTGAGGATCCACACTGGAGAAAAACCGTACTCCTGTGAACATTGTTCTAAGTCATTTTCCCAAGCTTCAAATTTAAAAACACATCTCAAAATCCACACCGGGGAGAAACCGTACTCCTGCGAACATTGCTCTCAGTCATTTTCCTACGCTTCATTTTTAGAAAAACATCTCAGAATCCACACTGGGGAGAAACCGTACTCCTGTGAAAAATGCTCTAAGTCATTTTCCCAAGCTTCAACTTTAAAAGGACATATCAGAATCCACACCCGGGAGAAACCGTACTCCTGTGAACATTGCTCTCAGTCATTTTCCCACGCTTCAGTTTTTAAAACACATCTCAGAATCCACACCGGGGAGAAACCGTACTACTGCGAACATTGCTCTCAGTCATTTTCCTGCGCTTCAGTTTTAGAAAAACATCTCAGAATCCACACTGGGGAGAAACCGTACTCCTGTGAACAATGCTCTAAGTCATTTTCCCAAGCTTCAGGTTTAAAAAAACATCTCAGAATCCACACCGGGGAGAAACCTTACTCCTGCGAACATTGCTCTCAGTCATTTTCCTACGCTTCAGGTTTAAAAAAACATCTCAGAATTCACACTGGGGAGAAACCGTACTCCTGTGAACAATGCTCTAAGTCGTTTTCCCAAGCTTCAATTTTAAAAACACATCTCAGAATCCACACCGGGGAGAAACCGTATTCCTGTGAACATTGCTCTCAGTCATTTTCTGACGCATCAGCTTTAAAAACACATCTCAGAATTCACACCGGGGTGAAACCGTACTCCTGTGAACATTGTTCTAAGTCATTTTCCCAAGCTTCAAATTTAAAAACACATCTCAGAATCCACACCGTGGAGAAACCGTACTCCTGTGAACATTGCTCTAAGGCATTTTCCCAAGCTTCAGCTTTAAAAACACATCTCAGAATCTACACCGGGGAGAAACCGTACTCCTGTGAACTTTGCTCTAAGTCATTTTCCGAAGCTTCAACTTTAAAAACACATCTCAGAATCCACACCGGGGAGAAACCGTATTCCTGTGAGCATTGCTCGAGGGCCTTTTCATTCGCTTCAAATTTAAAGAAACATCTGAGGATCCATGCTGGGGAGGCACCATTGTGAGCATTATTCAAAGGCATTTTCCCGCTTCCAACGCTTTATTCAGAAAACTGAAGTCAGTATCTTTGCGACAGACAGATTGAAAAATACGTCAATTCGTCAATGCATAGTAAAGCAACGCCCCCGTAATACTACTACATGCCTACTGCTCTGTGGTTTTTAACACAGAGCAAAAATTCTCCCTTTGTTCATTATGCACTGCCAGCTATCGAAATTCTTCGCAACAAGAAAACTGTCAAGAAAATAAGCAATTGGTCTATTTCTAAATTTAAATGAAATAATTAACCAATCAAGATATTTTAATTTGAGAATTGTCAGGATCATCGTCAATAGCTGCTAATCGCACGGTGGTGCTTTGTTTCGAACAAATATCTCCCGCTTTAAGGCAAATGTAGTAGGCATTTAGTATTAAGGAGGCGTTGAGTAAAACCAGGAGCAAGGAAAAGAGCCCAGTACATATGAATTTCAAAAATAACAACTCTAAATGGTTAAAATATGTTGTGAAGTTCTTTCAGTCACACACATAGAACATGCAGTTGTGAATATTTTCAATGATGGGGGTGGAAATTGTATCACATTTATTTAAGTTTGATTTCATAAAACATTAAATACCGCTAAACATGCATCCATCGAAGTTAGCTGATGTAAAAGTTTCAAGCAATACAACTCGAGTACAATTTTCCTAAACCTGCGGGAAAACGCTGCGTTTGCTTATCTGGAGCCAGCGGAGAAAGGGCAGTGGTCTGTGCTCGTAAAAGCTTCGACTCATTTTTGTGACGTCGCCCATCATAACGCCAAATACTGCAAGTGTTCTCATGCGACGTAATCGTTATTTTAGCTCATGTTCATTTAAATAGCTTTAAAATCTCGTTTTTCATGTAGGGGAGTGTGGGGCAAAGTGAAAAAGTTGAAATAAATTAACTTTCAAAATGAAAAAAAATTGGAAATTTGCTCCGAACATTGTTGTACTTAAAGATGGAAAAATGTTTTTTTTAATACAACTTGAGTTGAAGCATTATTTTTCATTTTTGGCAATTAT
Organism: Uloborus plumipes; assembly: GCA_038373865.1. Classification (NCBI taxonomy): domain Eukaryota; kingdom Metazoa; phylum Arthropoda; class Arachnida; order Araneae; family Uloboridae; genus Uloborus; species Uloborus plumipes. The sequence goes on along the minus strand of JAXGGA010002365.1, from coordinate 16,707 downwards.
TTTGTACCTTCAAACTAATATGGAAAATGTTCACGTGAAAAAAGCAAAGGCAATGTGAGAAATAAAATATGTTTAATGAAACATTTTCTATCAGATTGTTAAAAATATTAGAAACCAAATAAGTGCATAAATAAACGAATATGTGAATTATTAAAGCAATAAACGAATAAATGTATTTATGTGTATAAAAATGGATGTATGTATATTTGTATATATGTATGTTTGTTCCTTATACAGATCCAGTTTTCGTCGGATTTTCATCAAACTTGGCACAGAGGTTCCTTGATGCACTAGAATTCACATAGGCGGAATTTTGAAATTTTTTTAAAAAATCCAAAAAGCTCAAACTTCAAATTTTTTGTTTCAAAATGGCATTTTCTTCCCATTTTGAATATATAGAGTAATAGAGATTAGGCTTTAAAAGCATACAAAATGATAAACTTTAATACATTTAAATACGAGTATTTTCCAACAAAGATTACGATTACAATGAATAATCATTATAAGGCTCACCTGTTTAATTTAAGCATGAAATAAGGAAAAAATATAATGCAATACCGGGCAACGCCAGGTAATAAGCTAGTTAATAAATTAATTTATTAATGTTTGTGAAAAATATAAATGAGTGAATAAAAAAAAAGCGTTTGAATATCTAAAGTGGAATTAATAAGTAAAGGAATTTAAATAGATTAATAAATGAAGAAATACGTAAGTTTATTAAAAAATGAATGAAAGTAAATTTTTCACTTGCCCCATCCATTTTGCTGTTCGTATACTTTGCTCTAAATATTTTGAATCAAAATATGTTTAAAATAAACTGAGCAAGTTTTCTGCACTGGACATCGTAGACTTCAATTAGTACTTAAATGGTAAATACAAGAATTTTTTTTAATTTTTTCATAACAAAAAATATTTTGATAAACCACGAAATATTATAATCTGAGCATCAAATTTAGGAAATGACTTGCTTATCTTTTTCGTTGATCGTAGAACTGTCTATTTTTTTGACAGGAATGAACTGTACACTGTTAAAAAATGTCCTGAAAATTACGGAAAAATAAACGGCAGCTGAGTTGCCGGAGTTTTTCCGTTTCGTTAATTATATTTCCGTGATTTTGAAAAATGTCCGTTCGTCATTTTTTCGTTTCTTAATTCTCTGTTCTTCATTTTTTCGGTTCTTATTATCCCCAGGGTTGGCAAAAACCCGGGTTTTTCTACAAAAACCCAACCCACCCGCGTTTTTGTATCTTTTCTTATGCGGGTATTGATATATATATGCATTCATTCACATAATACTATACTGATTAAGTTAAAGTTCTGAATTGCATTTAATCAATGTCAATGGGAAGACGACAAAAAATTAACAATATCAATTAATAATATCATCAACCGAATTGTAATATTGAATAAGCTTTGGGCAATGGTTTCAGCTATAAACATTTATCACTTGTTTCTTACAAAATAGAAGAACTGTTGCAAATGGACTTTCCTACAAATACAGGAATATTTAGGGTGCGAAAGTTTTAAAATCTTAATGAGAGAAGATGATTATTTCTATTAATAAACAAGTGAAAATGGTTTTAATTTTTTAATGGTATCAATTTAAGTAGCCTGCTTCATGTCTAGTCATGTCATTTGCATGTTTTTTTATAAGGCATATCTCAATGATAAGTGTGTGCCTGAGATAAGGGAAGTGTCTACCCCCCTCCCCTTCCTATTTTCAAAACCAAAACTGATTAATTTCAGATGGGGGAGGGGGAAATCCTTTTTTTTTTTTTTTTTTTGAACTAATCTTTAGAAAAAACTAGGTCAACATTAGAACTTTGCAAGAATTATAAATTTATTAATAAATGCTTGTCATATTTTAGTAGTAATAAATTGCATGGGGACGCATTTTCTTTGTTTTTTTTTAAATCAAAGAAATGGTTTAGTGCTTCAAGTCAGTGGTATGGTACCTCTATAATATAGCACTTGAAAAGCATCATATACTAAATGCAATAGCGTTAGAAGAAATGAAGAGCAAAACTTTATTTTTCTTGCTCCAGGATAAAAGCAAAAATTACAGTAGCAACTATTCCATACAAAAATTTCAATTTCGAGAACTACAAATTAAAAGTAATTTATTAAATTTTGTGTAGAATCAAAATTATCATAAAACATTAACTAAGCAATTTTTTCCTTCTGCAAGAAGTTTATCAATGGTTCATTTTCAATTTATTTTAAAATTTGAAATTTGGTGTGAAAAAATAAATGAATAATAATAAATATTTTGCAACAAAAAGTAGTATCATAGCTAGAAAAATTTTCTGGACGACGACTTGAAAATTGAATAAATAATAATTATTTTATAAAATAAATAATTACTCTAAGAAAAATTATCTCAAATGAACCTGATTTCTTACTTATTTTTTATGTATAATTTAGATGAGATATTATTATTGACTTAAACACCAAGAAGAATTCTTGGTGTCTGATAACACCAAAAATTTGTCGTGGTGCTCGGTAACACCAAGAATTATCTGTGGTGTTTCACTAAACGACACTTGGTGTAAAGTAGTTGCCGTTGCCACCACATTTGGTGTTGAGATACACTAAAAATTTTTTCGAGTGAACATATTATACAAGGTTTACCTTCCCAACTGATTAACAACAAAAATATCTATAATTATTTTGTATATGAGGATTCAGCTTTTTATTTTTCTATACGAGGAATTGACATTCAGGCCTATAAATTGTTTAACAATTTAACTTTTAAAATAACTTTTTAGAAACTAAAATTATTAGTATTAAAACAATCAAATAAATTGACACTTTTCAAAAACCATAAAAGTGGAACAGTTTAAGATTTCAATCAAATTTATTCAATAATCAGTCTTAAAAGTCTGCTGTACACAAATCTATATCTATAAAAATGAGTGTATGTATACTTGTTCTCTATACAAATCCACAGTTTGCGTCAGATTTTCATCAAACTTGACACAGAGGTTCACTGATGTAATAGAATTCTCATAGGCGGGGTCTTGAAATTTTAAAAAAATCTAAAAAGCTCAAATTCAAGTTTTTTGTCAAAAAAAAAATGACCCTTTTATAGGAATCTATCCTATTATTAGACCTATTTTTTTAATCGACATGAGCCTTTAGGTTACAAATTGATAAAATTTATGGTATTTAAATATTAGCATTTTCCAACAAAGATTAAAATTAAAACAATGAATTTTCATTTCAAGGCTCACCTATTTCATTTTAGCATGAAATAAGTCAAAAACAATTAAACTGCTTTTTTTTTTCTTTTCAACTGATAGAGATAAACCTTTAAAGCGAGAAAGTAATTTATTTCTGATTTATTAACCTTTCTACCTCGAGGCTCGGAAACAACGAATAAGAAAAACATAAATTTTTGAATTGTAAGTATATTTAGCTACCACTCTCCACAATATTATTAGAATTTATTAATATTATTATAATAATAAATGATATTATTTTACTTTTTTTAAAATATTAATCAATATTATATAATTTTTGTATATTATATCGAAATTTGGGTATGGTTGTTGAATATATTTTTTATATTATATATAAATTGATATAATAGATAATTATAATAATATTTATATATGAATTTATATGATTAATTATTATATATTAATATATAAAATATTTGTAATTATTATGGTGTTAATTGTGCTTTAATACTAACTACACCAATCTAACGACATCACCACAGCACCACACCAACCAATCACACCACATATCTACAGTACAACAATACAGCCAACAACACCACCTCCAGCTCCAACAACACACTACCGCACACCAAAGCACAAAAACACAAAAGCAGAAAGCATAAACACTAAACAGTACGATCCAATCACTACTTATATCACAATATACATTAGTAACACAGACCAAATCCCGCATATAACAGAAGAATGTGACAATCAACCACTCACACATCAATCAAAAAACCACGAAACATAGAACCCAAACCAAATACCCCAAAAGAGAAAGTCCCACAAAAAACATAACCACCACTAAAACATAGATAAAAAACTATTAAGTCGCAACAAACAACCAACACCACAAGTGAACCACTCGCAACGAAAAAATTAAAACCACGCACACAACCCACCACACACCATCACAACAAAGCAATCCATAATGAGATCAAACTAACAGCATTCCCAAACAACATATACAGCCCAAACACCAACTAATCAACAACACATGCCCAAAATCAACACACTAATCAGCAACACACCAACAAACACATTTCAAAACACAAAACAAAAATTAACCACAAATCAAGACATCAAGACAAACATCACACTACAACAAACCAACGACAGACCAACGCAACAACCCACCTACACAAAAAACAACACAGCACCACTTCAGAAAACATTGATCCACACACAATCCAACAAAAAATATACAAGACACCAAGCACAATAGGCACACACCCACACTCACACATTCAAACCGATTACAACAAAACAAACCAACACCAAACATCCCAAGCAAAAAAGCCACACGCACCACACCCGTAACCTAATCCAGTCCCCACACGCTCAAACATAAAGCCCAATCAATTCAACAATCCAACGCCATAGGTGTCTATAAACAATCCACAGCATCAAACCCCCACCCAACATACTTTTAAAATAAAGTCCCCATCACGTTCCCAAGTCAAGCACGAAACAATGAACGCGCACAATCAAACAGACAGTCCCGACCAAACATACAATCGACCACACCAGTAATAAACTACATTCACATTCTACTCAGCAAAAAGCATAAACCACCCAAAATTAGCCCAAAACATTAGCAACAGAGTTAACCAAACATTCAGCACACAAACAGAGACCTACGCATATTACACCATACATAACCAACATCAGCACCACAAATCAACAAGTTTCACAACCCATCTATACCAATCCACCAATATCAACAAAACCAAATGCATCCAACAATACACACATCGACACAGTACGACCCAACAAAAACAACAAATCAGAGGGAATGAGAGCACTACCACTATCTCCAGACAAGACCACAGCAGAAATACGCAAGCATACACACAAAACCACAAACAACATCAACTCACCCACACATAGCCGCACGACAACATCGCACCACATCCAATTAAGCCACAACAACGCACACAACCCGACCAAATAACCAATACCAAAAAACCACAATGCTAATACAATATCACCACCCACACCACTTAAATAGGAAACAATTCACCCAAACACCATCGCATCAGTCACACACAAAACCATGCACACAACATCACACTAACCATGACCATCAAAGCTAAAGCCAGACACCAGGTCCAAACAAGACCACGCAAAACCATCACACAAAACGCAAATCAAAAGTCCACATAAGATCACACACGCAACCACATACACGCTCACACAAGACAGCAACACAAACTCTAGCACAACAACTTCACAACAACAATCCACACTAACTCAACAAAAACACCCAGAGTAAATATAACAGCCACGACAACATACAGAACACTTACCACTACAACATACCAGATCACGCACAATAAACACACACTCAACAAAACCACATACACAATCATCACTCTATCCTAGCAGCAAACATACACTGACCTACAAACATACTGACAATTCGACACACCACACCACCAAGATCAACGTACCTACACACTAACTACAACTCCACAAACTAAATCCTTAAATCAAGGAAAACAGAATCACATCACACCTCGTCACATCTAGACGAAACAAATCAAATCACACCCGCACAACAGATCATAGCAACAATAACCACTATTTCACACTACCAAACACAACAACTACATTTCCCACAGCAAACTCCGACCAACAACAACACTCCGCACTCACAAACACATCTCAACAATACCTATCCAACCTCCAAGAACCCAATAATACAGTCAACCACTCACGCTACAAGACCCATCGAGAAGGTGTGCACAACAAATAGCAAGTCAATAGAGCCATAACGACAGCCACTCACATACAACATTCACCAATCCCTGAGCACACCACACACACAACGACCATGTTCTCAAAAACCTATCAACACACACATCCAACCACCAGCACAAGCAACCATAAGCAACCCACCAAACCTAAGGACAGTAACACCCACCAACCACAGTCAATGCAACACACCATCACACAAATCACAGCAAAAGCCCATCAACTACTACCACTATCAGGACACTATCACATCCACAACACATTCAACTACTATCATCATCGCACAACAAATCAGACACTTCCCACCCACACAGATGCACAAGACATTACTCAACACACGAACCCAGACCACCTTAACCACATAAACATCAACACACAACATGTCCCGACAACTCACAACGCATTACACATCACCATAACTTAACCAGTCTAACCAACATATAAACTAGTCCACATACTACACCCACAACAGACAGGAAACTCCACACACACAAGACCCCACTCCCAACACAAATCACACCAGCCAACACGACAGTACACACGCATCAGCTCACACACACCACACATAACAAACACACTTACAGAACATATTCTCCAGCAACACAAGCACACAAACGACATCTACAAATCACTGAGTCCACCAACAGCAAACCACCAACCAACACCAACAAACTCACCACTAGCAGTTTCACCACACAAACATCCCACAACGAGAACACCGAC